>CAUYLG010002458.1:0-49793 GCA_963573385.1 Cacajao melanocephalus
GCAGTAGAACAAGAATCCTGTTCTCTCTCCCTCTTTTTCTTCCTCTTTCTTTCTCTCGTACATTCTTTTTTTTTTCTTTCTTTCACTCTCACTTTCTTTCCTCTCTTTTCCTTTCTTTCAAAAAAAAAAAAAAAAATGAAAAGTTCCTCAAGTACCTTTTTCTTCTTAGTAAGAAGATTTAAAAGATTATATTATGGTTTTTAATACTACGAATAGCAAAAACAAATTGTTTTTACACATGATTCCATAATATAACCTATACCAAAAAAAAAAAAAAAGCAATAAATGGATCAATACATTTCAAAACCAGGAACCCAGAGGTTTAAAGGTCAGGAAAACAATGACCACCTTATAAAAGCAGACTGCCTAGTTCATAATTCTAAATATCTTTCTATAATACCACCAATACACCCACATGAACTTTTCCCCCAAACTCCACAAAACCCAGCAGAGGAGGTGGAATAAGCACACAAGTCACCTCCACAGTCCGAAGGTACTGAAAGTCCTCCTCACCAATGGGAAAACTAACACTTTCAACTTACTTGCAAAGTAACTCATTTCCATTCCAGATAAAAGCATGTACATATATTAACCAATTTAATTTTCCAAATCCCCAATTTTAACTTATCTGTTACTTTAAGATTATAGTCCCAATAAATGAGAAAAGGAAACCAACCCAGCTACAATCTCACAAGTAGCCAATTTTTCCTAATAACTCTGAGTTACTAACAGTTGAGTTACTATCAACTGAGTAATACTGTTAAACATCAAGAACCTGAAAGCATTTTACAAATAGTTATTTGGTATGTCTAATAACCAAAATATATTTGGAAATTTGAGAACAAAGAGAACAGTTTATCTGTTAGGCTTCAAAGCAGAGAAAATGTGAAGGACTTGCCTAAGGTGATTCAGCAAATTGTAGCAAAAATGAAAATCAAATTCTAGTTTCCTACCCAGGCACAAGGTCTAAACTACAGGCCATTTTGCATACTCCAATCGGAAATAATACATTTTTGGAGGATGAATTTAATGTAAATAATAGACTATGTTCAAATATAATTTCCATAGTTATCTTAACTAAGATTATTTATTTTGCTTATTATTCCCTACCATTTGAAATTGCTTAAAAAGCAGATACAATAAAACCAATAAAACCAAACAATAGAAATAAGCAAAGAGAAGTCATGACTAAGGAAGAGTGTGTGAGTGTGTGTGTGTGTGTGTGTGTGTGTGTGTGTGTGTATAAACAGAAAAATTAAAATAAAGATCTCTTATGAGATTCAATTAAGTTTCATGTTTCACATTATCCATAATGACGAAGTACCAGGTCCTAGGACTGTTGCCCCCAATCTTTTCTGCCTCATAATATACACTGAAAATTACATTTGTACAGCCACTGAAATTAACAGAAGAGACTAGCCCTCCCTCTACCCTCTCCACCCCTTTGCTTAGCTAAAGGGATCGGTTCTCAGGGAACCTGTAATCCATTTAGACGACACCAGGAGGCTGTGTCACATAGGCTGGGAAGTTCTGCATTTGAGACAGCAAAAAGTTCCTGGTCCTCATGTCTGAAAAATATTCTACCTCTTTCCTCCTGTATATTATGGTAAACAATTACTACAGCCACAAAGCATTTCATATAATGTACACATTGATGTACTGAGGGCACAATGAAGGCATTTCTGTAGAAGGCTAACACAAAGTGGGAAAACTCCAAATTTAGAGGAATAATCAGACTAAATATCTTTCATGTTGTTTACCAGAAATAGTCTTTCTCTCAACCAGGCTTTTGATAAAACTGGGAAGCAAGCAGTTCAAAATCACATGTTTCAGAGAGGACTTGAGTTCCTATACTTTAAACGTTAACTGAACAGATGGTAGGTATCCATACTTGTGTGAAAACCGAGCAGCCCAACTGCATTTCAGATTGGGCAAATGCCATCCCACCAGGCCAAGGCAGAGAACTGGGAAGGTGACAAGACAGGTGATTTTACTGCTACATTAGGTATGCCTATTTATTTGTAACTACATTTGAAAAAATGAAAAAAAGTCTTGTTTGGCTTTGTGGAAAAATTTATAAACACTTAGGAGCCAAAGTAAATTCCACTTGCCTGCCCTGGCAACAACAGAACCCAAAGAGGGTTTCCAACTGTCCAACACACCCGGCCTGAGACTCCAGCCCTCTTCAAGTCTCCTTTTTACAACATCTTTGGCGGCCAAGTTGACTGATCTATTCTGCATACCCAGAGAGAAGTTGGCAATAAGTGCCAGGCATGATATCCAATCCTCTGATAGAGTAAGAAAAATTTCCAACTCTTTCCACCAACTCCTTCAAGAGGTTCCTCCCCAAACCTTTCAAAGGACAAAGGTCTGACCCATGAATGGCAAACCTAGCTGGTAAAGTAAAAACGAAATAACTCAACCATAGAAATAGAAATGCTTGTGCTTTTTACATAATTTTTCTCCATAATGTGATGTGACTATGGTGGTTGAAATTATATCTATCAGAAGCCTGGAACAAATAATCACATTTATGGCTGTAACTGAAACTTCCACTCTTACCCTGAGGACCTGGTTTACAAGCTCATGCAGGGTCCCAGATGGGTAGCTTGTAAGGTGATATTGTCACAGGTGATGTACAGCTACTACATAAGAGAGACCAAGGGGACATTCCTTTTTGAAAGAATATTTCATAAGAAAAGGCTCTGATTTCTCATTCATCCATAAGAATCAGCTAGCTTATAGCAAACTACAAAACAAGCCAGCAGTCATCCCCAGATTCTCTATAGAGAGTAGGTTTTAAAATGAACTTGCCTTAGGGAGACTTTGTGACCATGTCCCCATTAGGCCTACTTCCCATGTTACAACACTCACCACACATCATGGTTGGTATTCATTTAATGTCTGCCTTCCCCACACCAGAGTGTAAACACCACAGACAGGAACCATCTGCCATATTTAACTACTACATCCCTAGTACATTGCACAATGTTGGATGTGGAAGAACCACTTAACATTTGTTGAATGAGCTATCCAAATAAATTAAACAAGATCAAATATTACTTTCTGCTTTCCTTCTTTACACCTTTCCCAGACTATGTTAAGCTCAACTCCACCGTGGACCAATAGGGCCATGACTCAGTCCTTTCTCATTAAAGATCACAGAGATCCCAGAAAAACTGAAAGAGTAGGAATTAGGAGGTGTGCAATGAGGCCCAGGCTTAGTCAAATACTTGCTGTCACAAGTAACAGAAATCTGCTCAGGTGAACTTAGGCACAAATGGGCATATCCAATAAGACAGAGGGTATCTTTTGAGCTCAAAGGCAGAACAGAGCCAGGATTCTCAGGGGATTAGGAGGATGAAGAAAACCTTGAGCATCACTTGCTTGCTTTCTCTTCCTCAGGAGCCAGATGTTCTTCCATCCCTGGTTCACCATACCTTTTCTGCAGCTCAGCTTTTTCATTCTTTCTCTATGCACACAAATGCCTCACAACTCTTGGGTTTATACGTTCCCAGTAAAATGGCCCTGCCCAGGCTGAGACTAGCATTTCCACCTCCAAATTCTAAATTCCTGGGAAAATGAGATGGGCCCAGGAACAAACAGCCTTAACCAGGCAAGCTTGGTTTTTCCCGGCCCTATGGAGGAGGAGCTTCTCAGAAAAGACAGGATAGGAAGACATCCCCAAAGCTATGCTTCTGTTTTTGACCATGATGTGTCTGCTCTTCTTTCTCTTGTCTGTCAGTCCTCCAAGATCACTCAGCCTCATCACACTCTGCCTTTCAAGCTGGTTTCTTGTCATCAAACTTGGCCTTCACTGTTTATTCTTTCTCATTCAATGCCTTCCACTTCCTACCTTCATTAAACTTCAAATTCTTCTCAAAGCTATAATCAATTTACTTTCTTACCTGGAACATGGCAAATACTATATTTAAAAGGTATCTTAATGGACAAAATAAATAAGCCATATTTTAACAAATGCACAGAATTTTTTTTATTTTCCTCTGTACTTGGAATACTACCTGTTATGTATTAGAATAAACACAAAATATGTTGTATCTGCTTTGTGGTATTTATTTTATAGCCTCTGAATATATTGTACATTTTCACTTATTTTGAAACCACTACCACATAACCATCATTTAAGAATAATACTGAGTAACCTCTTAACAAAACACCTTTCAGTAGGAAGGACTATAAAACAATTCCCTGGAAACTCGAATCTGTTTCTCATTCTATGATTGAAATGTAGCTTATTTCCTTATGCAATAAGATTCTGCCTCTCTTAAGTTAAACAAATCTTAAGTTCTTGCTCAGAGGTCAGTTACTTGTCATCTGAATGCATAAGATTCCTAGGAACACAAAATCCAATTTCTAATCAATTGTGATGAAGATAACTTTTTTTTTCGTCTCTACACATAGTGAATCCATTCGAAAGATTACTGAAATCATCTTGACCATATACATCTTGTTTGTCTGCAAATCCCTGGCATCTAGATCTGTGGCCTGTATACAGCAAACACACAGTAAATATTTGATTGACTAGCATGTATACTCATATCCATATATTTGCCAATCAATACTGTATATAGATGAGGCTTTACATGTGTTCATATAAACATATGTACATAGATCACCAACATGTTTGCTATAATGTCACAAGACAATGTTTTCAAACCTTAATGTATATTCAAATGATCTAGGGTTTGGGTTGTTTGTTTTTGAGACAGAGAGAGAAGCATCTTACTATGTTGTCCAGGCTGGCCTTGAACTCCTGGCCTTAAGGAATCCTCCTACCTAGGCTTTCCACAGCACAGGGATTACGGACGTAATCTACCCCACCCAGCCTATCTAGGGATTTTGTTAAATGCAGAGTAGCTCTGAGGTAGAACCCAAGAGTGCATTTCTAGTACGTTCTCAGGTGATGCTGATGCTACTGGCCCACAGACCACATTTTGAATAGCAAAGTAATCCCTTTTTAACTCTATTAAGTAGAACACCAAAGGCAAAGTATACAAATAATTACGAGGTCCTCTTTCTCGAAGTTCATGTTCAGTCATAAGGAAAATGGATGGTAATCCTATCAGACTAAATCCTTCAATAAGTATTTACGCAGCACCTATGCCAGGTGTGGGAGCTATAGTGAACTTTAGTCATTCTTGCATATAGCTTAATAAATGATGAAAATGCAACTAAAAACTTCTCTGTGTTCTCAGTGATATCCTCAGAGAGCATTAGAGGATGATACCAAAATGTGTATGTATTTGCATAGGGGGAAGGGAATGAGTTATCAATTGCTTGGGATCCTGTGCCTTTATGAGGTTCCTATTAATGCTTTTCTTATCTCAAGAAGATTCCTTGCTTGCCATCCCCAAATTCCAATCATTTTGCCCAGGTTAGCCTCGTCTATTTCCAGAGTCATGGGATCTACTGATCTCTGAGGCCAACTTCAATGTGCTGGATTACAGCCCTCCCTCATCTCTTACAGTTGGAAACTGTGGCAGGTTTGATGAAGCAAGACCAGACAAAAAACTGGTTAAATCATTTGAAAAACAGGAAAAATGGCTGGGCGCGGTGGCTCACGCCTGTAATCCCAACACCTTGGGAGGCCAAGGTGGGTGGATCACCTGAGGTCAGGAGTTTGAGACCAGCCTGGCCAACAAGGTGAAACCTTGTCTCTATAAAAATACAAAAATTAGCTGGGTGTGGCGGTACGAGCCTGTAGTCCCAGACACTTGGGAGGCTCAGGCAGAATGGTTTGAACCTGGGAGGCAGAGGTTGCAGTGAGCCAAGATGGCGCCACTGCACTCCAGCCAGGGGCGATAGAGTAAGACTCTGCCTTTAAAAAAAAAAATCAGGAAGGAAAAAAAAAAAAACTAGAGAATGCTCTCCTTCATTTAGCTAAACTCTCATCACTGCCATGGCTTATAAAGAAAGTTCAGCTTGATTTCATAATGTATGATAGTATCTTCTAGAAGCAAAACAGGTAAAGAAAGGATACAGTATTTAGAATTACAAGAAGTTTCTTCTTCCCAAAAAAAGGGTTGAATACTTTGTTCAGCTTGGTTGTTATCACCTATTTACTATAAAATTTTAAAGACATGCAAAGCTTCAAAGATAATTTGAAAGTCACTGAAAACCATTACATCGTTAATAATCATTTGTTTATAAACAAGCAAAATTGTTGTTTGAGTTATTACAGTATTCTTTTGCCAGAAGCATAATTTTAAGCAAATCTACAATTTAGCATGAATTTATTTTGGCATGTGCTTCTGAAACTGGGATACTTATATCAAGAGAGGAGGTATACACTGCAGCAAGCCAAAAGTATGGGAGTCCAAACAACAAACCTGGGGGATTTTTCTACAATGTCAATTTTAATTAAGGTTTGAAGGGAGGAGAGTAAGGGAAATGTTTAATACAAGCGATAATAAATTTAAATAATTATTTTACACTAAAATAAACATGGCATAGGATGCCCAAACTTCACTAATTTTAAAAATAAAAGGCTAGACTAAAAAGAAACTTTTTATTTTGGGGGGTCAGTTCTTCTCCAGCTGTGGGGGAACTTCTGCCAATGGAATAATCTAAGAATCACACATATCTTTTTTCTTTTAAGAGTGTACTTGGAAGATTCATTATTTATCAGTGCAAGGACATAATTCTCAGATAAGATCTTGGGGAAATGAAATCAACTTCTAATTAGAATGTTTCAATCCTAAGCAAATCCTTTTGAGAATTGAATGTTCAATGCTGAATGTCTTGAATTTGAATAAATTATGTAACAATAAGGCAAGGACAAATTTACTTCACAAATGTAATCACTGGACAAAATTCTGAATTGCCTAAGGACATACTTTACAAAATAGCTGAACAAAAAGTTGGAAAAGAGAGGAAGACTGCTGCAATCAGAAAGCCTATGTGCTGTAGTCCTTCTTCCATTAATCTTATTCAAAAGCTATGAATATACAGTCAATTTCAGAACAATTTTCTTAATTTATATAGTGAAAGCCTTAGAAAATCTAAAATGATTTAATATGGTACTTTTCATTATAATGAGAATCCCAACCTCAGTCTTCTCTACTTAAGAAGAAAATACGGAGAAGGCAATCTGGGAAGGAAGGAGAGTTAGGGTACATGTCTGGTTTTTCAAGAGACAGATTTAAATACTTACAAGGCATTGCATGGTATATGCTTGGCCAATACTGTCCACTGTCTCTCTTTAACCAAACACGAACTGTCCTACAACAGAAGAAAATATGTGCATGAAATCACATTATTCTTAGTTATGGGAAAATGTTGATACATAGAAAACAAACCTCTTAATATTATATAGAGAGAGGTCGGGCGCAGTGGCTCATGCCTATAATCCCAACACTTTGAGAGGCCAAGGCAGATGCATCACTTGAGGTCAGGAGTTCAAGACCAGCCTGGCCAACATGGTAAAAACCTGTCTGTACCGAAAATACAAAAAATTAGCAGGGCATGGTGGTATGCGCCTGTAATCTCAGCTACTCAGGAGGCTGAGGCAGGAGAATCACTTGAACCCGTGAGGCGGAGGTTGTGGTGAGCCAAGATCACACCATTGCATTCCAGCCTGGGCAGCAAGAGTGAGACTCTGTCTGAAAAAAAAAAAAAAAATTTAACAAATTAAAAAAAAGAAAGAGAGAGAATATCTTAACTACATATAATATATATACATATGTATCTTAACATAAATGCATACATATGAACTCCATATATACCTCTCTAAAGATTCTACATTCCTTAAGCTTGAGGCTTCTACACATTTAGAATTACATATAACTCTTTAAATATCATGCCACACGTGTAATCATGAGAGTATTTAAAAATTAAAAATTATTATTTTCATTCTTGTTGTTTTGCCTTCCCAAGCATCTGATCTTTGCCCTAGACTACCGGAAGCATTCATCTGGCTGGGGAACTATTTGGTTTTATTAGTGAAGGAACTGCAAAGAGATCAAATGAAAAAATATGCAGTATCTGACCTGAACAGAAGGATTATACAGTCCATGATTTTGTAAGCCAAGCCATTGTCTCAAGGGAGTTTTTCAACATGCTCAAATAATTATAAGCTCTGAGGCAGATTTTCTGAGCTAGTGGTGTCCATGGAGCTTGCTATGGAACAGGGTGATACTGCAGCAAAGGCTGTGCATGAAGTTCCAGGCCAGCAGCTGTAGAGAGACAAGGCAGATACCTAGGAAAACTCAGAGCAGAAGCCAAAGACTGAACTACCTGGGAAGCACCATGAGTTTCTGACCAAACAGAAATGCCCGACCATGAATTACTAGCTATAATATCATCAGCATATGCCAGCAAGGCAAACACAAGCAGGAGGTTAAAAGGTATTTTTCCAGAGACCAGAGGAAATAGTGAACATCAAATAGAAGGAAAAAGTCAGTGTCCCACTGCCAGGACATCATAGGCTACACACCTCACCCCATACTCTTAAGCCATCCCAGGGTTAAAAGCAGAGTGAGAAACTGAGCACTTTTATCTCAGAGAGAGTTAAGATACTTCCTAAAGATATTATTTAAGTCATCACATTGGACAAAGTTTTAAATTATATATGCCACCTGCCCCCCTCCAGCTAGTCAGGAGCTTCTTCTATAAATAAGTGGTAGGAAAAAGACTAGACCAATTATAGATACAATAAAGAAAGAACATTTTATCTGCACAGTCAGAAGTTACGATGTGATATGTAGTGACACCACTACATATACGTGCAAAATTCAGTCTTTTTGGTCAACTATACTAATTTGTGAGGTGAACAGATACAATGGTAAATAACTTATAAGAATTAAATCTATGCATACACATACTGCTAATATAGTGATACACATATCAGCATACATCACAGAAGATGGTGGAGTAAGACTAAGACACTCCAAAGCAGTCCGTCTACTAATCAACTAACTATTAAGCTAGCAAGAACTGTCAGCTCCGTCTCTATGGAATATGGCTCATATTCCTTGAATGGCCTGCTTGTACCAGGAAGTGAACATTGTCCTCCACAGTTTGTAGGGGGTGTGTTTTGATTTGCCTGTAAATTCACTGAGAGACTGGAGCAAAGGCTGGCTATTGTTTCAAACTCTTAGGGCTGAAGGGCTTCCCAAGCAGTATCTTTCCAAAGAAATTAGATACAGAAACTTTTTTATCTCTATTGGATGCAGGCATTTAAGGAAACCACTGGCTGACCTTAGAGATAACAGAACAGGGACCTCAGTGATCACATACAACAAAGAATACAGTCTTTGCAAAAATAGTTCGGAAAAGTCACTAATCAAACAGATAACTTCAGCATTCGACAAGTAAGAACAGCAAACCCTGGAGAGGGAGAATTATATGACTTCCAGAATTACTACATTATAATATTCAAAATGTCTAGTTCTTAACAAAAATTGCAAAATACCTGAAGAAAAATAAAAATAAAAATAAGTTGACAGAAAAATTCACAGAAAAAGAAAAGTAATTGACAGAAACCATCCATGAAGAAGCTAGAACAGGCTTACTATACCAAGACTTTAACAGTTTTAAATAGACAAAGAACAAAGGAAATCAGGACAAGGTTCTATGAACGAATGGGGAATATCAATAAAGAGATGGAAATTTTAAAAGGGAATCAAACAAATTCTGGAGCTGAAAAGTACAGTAGCTGAAATGAATAATTCTATAATGAGATTCAACAGCAGGTTTTCAGAGTCAGAAGAGCCAGCAAACCTGAAGATGAGATAACTGAAACTATCCAGTCTGAGGAGAAGAAAGAAAAAAAAATAAAGAGCATAAGAGACCAGTGGGACATCACCAAGTGCACCAACAAATGCAATATGGAATTCCTATAGTAAGACAGATGAATTCTCTATGTAGCTGCACTATCCTTCCAAATGATGAGGAAATTAAGACATTCTCAGATAAACAAAAGCGAATGAAATTCATTACTAGTAGACCTTCTTTACAAGAAATGTTAAAGGAGTTTTTCAGGCTGAAACAAAAGGACACTAGATGGTAACCTGAAGCCATACAAGAATGAAAGATTACTGGTAAAGGTCACTACACAAGTAAATATAAAAGCAAGTATCACTGTATATTTTGTTTATAACTCCTCTTTGTTTCCTAAATGAATTAAAAGACATATGCATAAAACAAGAATTTTAAATCTATCTATGTAAATGGGTAATAAAAGGGGTGGGAATAGAGCTAACTAGGAGCAGAGTTAATGTACACCAGTAAAAATAAATTGATATCAATTTAAACTAGATAATATAAATTTAGGCATACAGAAGAGAAAAATAAGGGAATCAAAATGGTACATGAGAAAGAAATCAATCAAACGTAAAAGAAGGCAATAGTGGAGAAACTGAGAAACGAAAAAAGAGATTTAAGACATAAAAAATAAATAGCAAAATAGCAGAAGTCAGTCTTTCCTTATCAGTAATCACTTTAAATATAAATTAATCTAACTCACAAATTAAAAAAAAAAGACTGGCAGAATGGACTTCAAAAAACATGGTCCTTTTTGCTCAAAGTGATAGGAAGAGATTTAAAAAAAACAAAACAACAAAAAAACACATGGTCCAACTTTACACTACTTAAACGAGATTCACTTCAAACCCCAAAACACAAATAGGTTGAATATGAAACAATAAAAAAGACATTCCATTCAAATAGTAACCAAAAGAGAGCTAGATGAGTATACTAATAACAAATAAAATGGGTTTTCAGTTGAAATTGATTATAAGAGAAAAGGATACTACTCTGTATTGACAAAAGGGTCAATTCATCAAGCAAATTTATATACTCCAAAGAACAGAGCCCCCAAAATATTAATATATGAAAAGCAAGCACTGACAGAATTAAAGGGAGAAATAGAGTTCTACAATAATTGCAGACTTTAAGACACTACTTGAAATAAAAGATAGAATATCCATACAGAACAGCAATAAGAAAATAGAAGACTTGAAAAACTCTACAAACCAACGAGATCTAATGATACATAAACAACACTCTAACCAACAACAGAACATACATTTTTTTCTAAAGTACACGTGGAACATTCTCTAGGATTGCTCAGTTGTTAGCCTGTAAAACAATTCTCAACAAATTTTAAGATTGAAATCATACAAAGTATCTGCTCCAACTATAAGGGATGAGGCTAAAATCAATAACAAACTGGGGAAGAAGTGACTAGGAGAATTAGAAAATACTTTCAGATGAATGAAAATGAAAGCACATTAAAATGTATTAGGGGCTGAGAAAGCAGTATTCAAAGAAATGTGTAGCTATAAATGCCTATATTAAAAAACAAGATCACAAATCAATAACTGAATTTTATACCTTAAGGAAAAGCAAACTAAACCCAAAGCCAGCAGAGGAAGGAAATAACAAAGATTAGAGCAGGAAAGAAAAAAAAATTAGAATCAATGAAACAAAAAGTCATTTCTTTGAAAAGATCAACAAAAGTAACAAACCTTTAGCTAACCAGAAATTTAAAGGACTATAGGAGAAATTTTATATGCCAGCCAATCAGACAATCTACATTAAATAAACAAATTCCTAGAAACATACAATCTACCAGTACTGACTCAAAAAGAAATGGATAATCTCAACAAACCTAAAACAAGTAGAGACTGAATCAATAATCAAAAACTTCTTAACAAAGAGAAGTGCAAAACCAGACGGCTTCACTGGCAAGGTCAACCAAACATGTAAGAGAATGAACAACAATCCTATTCAAACTTAAGAAAAATATAAGAGGAGAAAATACTTTATAACACATTCTATGAAAGCTAGACAAGATATCACAAGAAAACTACATACTTAAATCTTCATGGAGAGAGATTCAAAACTCTACAACAAAATACTAGTAAGCGAAGTTCAACAGCACATTAAAAGGATTACATACCATGACCAAGTGTGATTCATCCCAGGAATGTAAGGGTAGTTCAAAACAAGAAAATCAATCAATGTGATACAACACATTAATAGAATGAACACACACACGAGCATGCAAAATTCAACAATCTTTCACAGAAAAAAAATAGCATACTAGGAATAGAAGAAAACTTCCTTAACATCATACTCAATAAATAGTGAAAACATTCTCCCTAAAATCAGAAATAAGGATGTCCAATTTCATCACTGATATTCAACATTATTAGAAGTCCTAGTCAGAGTAGCTAGGCAAATAAAAGAAATAAAAGGCATCCGAACTGGAAAGGAAGATGTAAAACTATTTCTGTTTGAAGATGACATGATTCTACTTATAGAAAATCCTAAAGAATCCACTCAAGAAAAAACAACTAACGCTAATAAATAAACTGAACAAAGTTACAAGGTGCAAGATCAGCAAACAAAAACCAGCTGTGTTTCTAGTAACAAACGTTTCTAAAGAAATTACAGCCCCCAAAACACTTTACATATGTATTTAATCTTTTTAATACCCTATTAAATAGAGCTCTCTTCACTAAACGTACTGCCCTCCTAATACCAACTTGTATTAAAGGCAATTGATAAATCTTTACACCTAAAAATAAAAGTACAGCATATAAAAATATCTGTTCTCTTATCTCCTAAGGTACAAGAGCAGTTTAAAAAAGAAAAAAGGTTCTGCATCTTAGAAATCAAAAGTACCATTTGGACGGTTAGGAATTTCCTAAATAAATGTAAATTTTCCTATGCAAAGCCTTAGAAGTTTTAATTTTTCTGAAAATTACATTTTAAAAGCAACATGAAAAACATTTTTCCCTGAAGAAAATTTTCAGAAAATGACAACTGACAACTGTGATTAAGAGTCACATTAAGCCAGCAGAGGTCAGGGTATTTAGGAAGAAAAATGTCTGACCACTGAAATACAAGGAAAGTGTCCTTTCACCCCCCACATAAAGCCCTGGGTTCACAGAAAAAGGACAGGGCCAAATGCATTGCACGGTCCATCTCGCACCTGCTGTTTTCTTCTCTCCCTGCCTCTTTTTCTCTCCCAAACTTCCAGCACGAGGCAGAAACCAACACTGGGAGACAGACAATGCTCATCTAAAAAATACCAAGACGAGGCAGCCCACAGTGGATCTAAGTAGTTCAGCAACAGGGATATTTATTTTAATTTTTAATTTTTTCAGACAGAGTTTCACTCTTGTCACCCAGGCTGGAGTGCAGGGGCACGATCTTACAGCCCAGGTATGTAGTAGGCTACACCTACTACATAGGTGCAGAATGCAGTGGCTCACTGTTACCTCCACCTCCCAGGTTCAAGTGATTCCCTTGCCTCAGCCTCCCGAGTAGCTGGGATTACAGGCATATGCCACCAAACCCAATTAATTTTTGTATTTTTAGTAGAGACAGGGTTTCACCATATTGGTCAGGGTGGTCTCGAACCTCTGACCTCAAGTGATCCTCCTGCTTTGGCCTCCCAAAGTGCTGGGATTATAGGCGTGAGCCTTCGTGCCGGGCCTGAGCTATTCAAAAACAGCGTAATTTCACTCTATACTGGATATAGTTGATCACATTTCAACAGATTAAAGTTACTTTTAGATATCAGCCCTATTCCTTACACCTAAAACAAAATTGTTTTTATTTTTATTTTAATTTTACTTTAAGTTCCAGGATACATGTGCAGAACGTGCAGGTTTGTTACATAGGTATATGTGTGCCATGGGAGTTTGCTGTACCTATTGACCCGTCCTCTAAGTTCCCTCCCCTCACCCCAAAATTGCTTCTTTAAGATTAAAACAGATGTTGGATAAATTGTAGTGTTTATCCAAACTCTACTAGGATCAGTGTTGGTTTGCTCCTTAACTGGACTATAAATACAAGCAGAGAAGGAACCATATTTTACCATACTTGATACTTGCCCCAAGGCTAAGCACTATATCACATCAAAAACTGGTGCTCATTGTTCGTGAAAGATTAAAAGAATCAATCAAAAATCTCTCCCCTATGGCCATGGCCACCCCAACCTACTTGTCCACTGTCAGGAACTCCTCTGATTGCACCTGGACAGACGCCTGGTGCAAAAAGACAGTAAGGAAGCTAGGTTGATACTGAGAAGTCTATATACTGTGCTGGGTGAGATGATGGGAGGGAACTATGAACCCTTAATTGCACAGCTCCAGCCCTTACTTCCTAAAGAAATAAGGAAGAACAAGGAATTCCCACCATGTCTCCCATCTCACCCCAACTCTCTCCAAAGAACTGAATTCAGTGCCTGCCTCAGTTACAACCTTAACTAGGACAAGTATGACAGCCCTCAGCACAGTAACCAGTATGATTATGCAGAGGGGGACTCACATGTTCAACTGAGCAGGGAATCATATGCTCCCTTTTTGAGATCCTAATTTTTTAGTTTTGTATTTGAGTTTCTTGTTTTAAACTGTGCTGACACACATAAGCTGCAGTAGAGTTTTATCAGACACAGTTGCTAAACTGACTCGTGTGTGTGTGCGCGCGCGTGCGTATGTCTCACTGCTTCCTAGGCTGGTCTCGAACTCCTGGCCTCAAGTGATCCTCCTGTCTTGGCCTTCCAAAGCGATGGGATTACAGGCATGAGCCACTGCACCTGGTCCCCCTAAGATTCTAATACCATATTTTTACCATACACTTTCTATGTTTAGATATGTTTAGATACACACATACTTACCATTTGTGTTCCAGTTGCCTACAGTATTCAGTATAGTTATATGATGTACAAATTTGTAGCCTAGAAGTAATAGGCTACATGTATCATACAGCCAAGGTATGTAATAGGCTACACCATATAGTTTTGTGTGAGTACATTCTATGGCAATCACACAATGACTAAACTGCCTAATGATGTATGTCTCAGGATGCATCCCCACTGTTAAGTGACACATGACTGTATTCATGGGAGACTGGTTCCAGGACCTCCCCTAGATTTTGTATGCTCAAGTCCCTATTATAAAATGGCACAGTATTTGCATATGACCCACATACATCCTCTCGTAGACTTTAATCTCTAAATTACTTATAACACCTAACACTATGTAAATGCTATGTCAACAGCGGTTATGTTGTATTGTTCAGGAAATAATGACAAGGAAAAAAAGTCTATACATATTCAGTACAGATACAACCATCCTTCCTCCCCACCTCCCCCAAGTATTTTCCATCCAAGTTTGGTTGAATCCATGGATGCAGAAGCCACAGATAAGAAGGGCAAACTGTATATGGCCAAAGCACCACACCAGGTTCATGCCCCTATCAATCCTAGCCTGCAAAGATATATCCTTTGTGCTATATTCTAGCAATCTTTAGGAGTCTGCTTATAGTGATAGAGATAATGAACAACAGGTTCTGGAACAACTGGGATTTTCCAAGACTATTAAAATCTAGAAACTAGGAATTCTCCCACACTGCCCCACAAGTGCACTTCTACACATTCATTCATTGACTTGTTGATTCATTAATTTACTTGACAAACATTTATCAAACACATATTAGGTACTAGCATATGAAACACACTGGAACCACAAAGACAAACAAGTGCCACCTCTGTTGTCAGGAAGCTCACAGTCCACAGGGGCAGACAGGTCACAGAACATTACAACACAGCAAGATAAGAGGTAAGGTATGGAGATGTCCATGCTGTTACAGGAACACATGGGGTCATCTAACTCTGACTACAAAGCCTGAGCTCAGGCAGGGTTAGATAAAGCTTCCCAGAGATGATAGTGTCTGAAATGCAAGGTGAACAGGCATTTGTCAGAGGAAAGTGGAGAGGACGTAGGAGCATGTTCTGCAGGAGCATGGCCTCTGCCACCGGAGGCAAAGTGAGCAGGAGTGGTGAGAATCCAGCCTGGACAAAGAACAGGCAGAAAGCCATCGATGCTGAGGATGAGGATGCTGGTCACAAAACCACACTTGTTTTTGTTTGGGGGCAGCCTGGAAAAGGCTGGGTTCCCTGAAGTAACCAGTGTGGAGGATGTAGGCAGTAAAGCAAGTAAAACAGGATGAAGGCCTAAAAGAGAGAGAGAGACAGATTTTAGAGCAGTCAGGAAGTAGAAGCATCAGGACTTGGGGGCTGGCTGGATATGGGGTGTCACATGAATGGTGGTGTCATTCATCAACAAGTGATTTTTGTGGAAGGCAATGTTGAGTTCATCCTGAACACACTAAGTGTGGGGAAAATCCAGTTAGGACTGTTGCAGAGAAAACTGTCTACATGAAGTTCAGGGGTAAGACCTGTGCTGAAAATTAAGATTTGGGAGACATCAGCATACAAGGAGTAGCTACCAGAGAATAAGAAAAGAAGGCCAACAACAAAGACAAACACCAAGAGTTAAGGGGTGTCAAGAGAAAAACATCTGCAAAGACCTTAGCACATGCCAGCAAAGAGGCAGAAGAAAATCCTTCTTTACTTCACAGACACAAAATAAGTCCTGAATTTCAGTCCAGAAAATAAGGTCATCATAAGCACACCTAACAGCTGAACTATATTCACAGTGAAAACATGCCTACAATAAAATACTATCTATATAGGTCATTTTTCTGAGAGAAAAGGGAAGGCTGGGGGTGGCAACAAACAGTATACCACAGGTTGCTAAGCTACTGAATAAAATAAGACGGGGCGTCTACCCATGTTGAAATCAGGCTTTTAAAAATGTGCCCTAAAATGATGCAACCTTCATTAGTTACCATAGCAATGCGCTTCATTTCCCAGGGGACAATTGTTATTTTTGCCACCACTGAAGTAACTTGGGGTAGGGGCTGGGAGAAGTGAATCCCACTGTGTTTTGAAGACCCTGAATTTCCAGGGAATCATTTTCTACAGATCACACCCCATAACAGCAAAACAAACAGAAGGAAGGCAGCCCTCAGCGATCTGGAAACTAATAGAAAAACTTTGAGCAACAGGATGTTAGGTCAGCAATGCCTTTTTGTAGTTTTTATAGTCCTTCATTTAAAGAGAAAAAAAATGATTCAAATGCAGAAAATGTTGCAGAGATTCTTAGAAAACATAGCGGAAAGATTTTTTTCAAAGTTGATTTCTCTATGATTATCAGATTTCTTTAATTACTTGTAATAAGAACAAACTGAGAGGTTCCCAGCAAATGCATTCTGACCACATATAGTAAATAAACTAAACCCAATCTTCTACAATGCACTGTGCATCTTTTGTATCCAGGGTTTCTCCATGATACACAGATGCTACTGTGTGGAAACTGCAAGTGAATTGAGGTGGCCAGGGGTTTCAACAATGGGGGACTCAAGCTGGGTGTTGTCCAGTATTGTCCAGCCTCTGGTCCCCTCTTGCCAAGTAGCTCAGTTCTCACATTAATGACCCTGGTACAACAGACCCAAACAACTCTGCTGAATCATACACCTGGATTTTTTCTCATAGCTGTAGCAATTCAACAATCAGTGATGAGAGAAGAGGTATGGCTATTTATCTTATATTTCAACACCTTGGGCTTTTAATGGCACTCTTGCTTTGAAAACATTCACTGCCATTCCAGTTCTTTGCAATCATGTGCTTCAGCAAAGAGTATTTATTCCAGCCATCTCCCCTTGGAGTTTTTATCAGTTGGGTCATTTCTCTTAATCCAAGGGCTGTGAAAGCCTTCACAATTTAGAATTTTTAAAATCACAGTCAAGTGACAACATTCTCAGTGTTTTAAAATCTGTAAAATGAAGTCTCAACATGAGGTTAAATGGATCCATATACCAGGTGAGAAATTACAAACAATATACTTGGAAATGGTTGTTTTAAACAGTCAGTTAAGAGCCTTGAGAAAGGGAAGGAATAGATGAAGCCACAAGGCCTTAATTCTGAGTAGTTTTCTTACAAATAGCACTATTTTGTGTCAGCAGATAGTGCCCTTGCACTGTAGACTTGCTTTTGTTTTCTTGGTAATTTAACTCTTACTGACGAATGCTTAATTAAGCACTGCTTCCTGTCCTTGCATAGTTGTGGGTTTTACACTTCCCTGACTCCCTCTGTTTCTCCCCAGAGTTACACACATATCCAGTTTCCCTATGAAGCCTTTGCAATTCCTCAGGCAAAACTAAGCTCCAGAATCTCACTGTACCTTGCACAGGCCTGTGTTGGGACATATCACATTAATCAATGTTAGTTAGCAAGTCCTTCTTCCCATGACACAAGAAATTCCTTGAATAATCAATAATTCTTTATTTGAATAAAAATTAAAAAATTTTTATCTTTGATTTTTTTAGTGTACCTACAATACTTTCATTTTTCTAATGTAGTATTTAGCATACAGGAGGTGCTTTAAAAAGGTTATATAAATACAGGGGGAAAAAAAGAAAAAAGAAGGGGAAATTAAAGAGAAAAATGAACACTGTCCAAGCAATGGTCAGGAGGCCCACTAAGAAGTAGCGGAGACAGCAATGCACCAGAAGATCAGGGAGGCTGCAACGGGCCCCGGTTATCAGCATCAGCCATGTCATCTGCTCCTCAGCCAGAGTCCCTCACAGGCAAGAGAAACACGAGTATCAGCCTTGAACTGGCAGCCTGAGCAATTCAACAATATGAGGGTGTTCATCAATACCACCCAGTAGGAGAAATCTGGATGATACCATTAGAGAAATAATATAGATTTAAATATTGTTCTTGGCTCCACACACTGGGAGGGCATGGTCTGTGTCATCCTACTCACCACTATATTCCTCCAGCCAGTTACAGTGGCAGTCATGTGAAAAATGCTCAGTAGAAACAATGAAATAGTAAATGAAAGAGCAGTAATTCAGAGAATGGCTCTGGCCGCTACTGTTCTGAATCCAAGAGGGATTAACTGCTGTCTTCCAGGTCAGTCATCTTAAAAACGCAGCAGATGCTGGGGAAAGGGGAACAGGGAGTGATTGTGTAATAGATACAGAATTTCTGTTTGGGATGATGAAAAAATTATACAAATGGATAGTGGTGATGGTTGCACAAGATTGTGACTATACCTAATGACACTGAATTGAACACTTACAAACAGTTAAAATTATACACTTTATGTTATACATGTTACCACAATAAAAAAAAAACACAAACAAAAAAGGAAAACAGCAGAATGACACTCTCTCTCTCTAAAACTAGTCTTCATAGAGTTGCCAAAGGTGCAGCAATTAAAGACAGATGCCCACAGGCTGGCCATGAAGCAGGTCCGTAAAAGTTATTCTGATTCAGAATGTTATTATTAAAATAAAAATCTCTGTCTGGGCACGGTGGCTCACACTTCTAATTACAGCACATTGGGAGGCCAAGGTGGGAGGATCACTCCAGTTCAAGAGTTCGAGATCAGCCTGGACAACATGGTGAAATTCCATTTCTACAAGAATGCACAAATAAAATAAAATAATCCAGGAGTGGTGGAGTGCACCTGTAGTCCCAGCTACTCTGGAGGCTGGGGAGGGAGGATTACTTGAGCCCAGGAGGTGGAGGTTGAAGTGAGCTGAGATTGTGCCACTGCACTCCAGCCTGGGTAACAGAGCAAGACTCTGTCTCAAAAAATAAAATAAATACAATAAAAATCTCAAAGGACAAATAAATCAGATTAGATACAAGTAAAGAAAGAATGTATAAACTGTAAGATAAATGAAAAGCAATCTATTAATAGAATACAGTCTTCACAGAGACAAAGACATGGAAAATGTGAAAGGTTGAACATAAAAAACAAAGTAAAAAGGATTAAAATGGAAAGGTCTAAGATATACATAACTGGAAAGACTAATAAGAAAATGGGGAAAAGGTCAATAATTGAGAGAATATTTCAGGCACAGACAAATTTTGAAAAACGCCAATCCTAAAATGAAGACAATTAGTGACGGAAATTAGCTCAGATCAGATCAAAATTTATTTCCTTTCCCAGATAAGATGGTATGATTATTATGATGACTGTAACTCAACTACACTCCCATTTTCCTGATATCCTAGAACATTAGACAAAATATTCTCTAGGAATGCATGCAGACCTCATTAGAGAAAAGAGGAATCCAATCATACATCATTAGATTATAACCACTTTTCTTTGCTATGTTCTCATAAGAAACATACCAAACACATTTTTCAATACCATCACTTATATTTCAGTAGTGACTAGAAATGCTCTATGAATAAGATGGACCCAAATTGGGTAGAACGTGGGTTTAGAAAATAACTTCCACTAACAAAATCAAATAGAACAGAGCAGAAAACAACTCTTCTGCCTGCACTGTCTCTATTTCTCTTTATCCCTTATAAATCACCCCAGTAAGCAGAGCAAAGATATAATCATCTCCAGCAGATGTGTGAAGGTACTAGCTAGGACTTTAGATGAATTAAATGATTTGATAAATGTTATGTAGGAAGATGGTGGGGTAAGCCACATCAAAATCTCAGTGTCTTAAATAAAGTGCATGCGCTTTGTCTACTTGTTTGAATAAATCAACAGTAAAAAGATGTTCAAATTAGGAAATTTGAAAATGTTAAATGATATTAAGAAATTATTATTCATTAAAAATAAATAAATAAATAAATAAATTTTAAAAAGAAATTATTATTCATTTCTTTTTTTTTTTAATTTCTTTGAGACAGAGTTTCACTCTTGTTGCCCAGGCTGGAGTGCAATGGCATGATCTCGGCTCATCGCAACCTCTGCCTCCTGGGTTCAAGAGATTCTCCTGCCACAGCCTGCAGAATAGCTGGGGTTACAGGTGCCTACCACCATGCCCAGCTAATTTTTTATATTTTTAGTAGAGACGAGATTTTACCATGTTGGCCAGGCTGGTCTCGAACTCCTGATCTTAAGTGATCCAACGCGCCCAGCCTATTTATTTATTTCTGTGTGATAAGGTACTGGGGTATGTGAAACCAGTTATCCTTTAAAGATATGTACTGTAGCATTAACAGGCAAAATGATATAGTAATCTAAAATTTGTTCACAGCAAATACCAGCATCCATACCCAACAAAGGGTGGAGGGAGTAGACAGATGAAACAACATAGGCAAACGTTGATAACTAAAGCTGGGTGATGGATATATTGCTATTTTTGTGTGTTGTATATATTTGAAATTGCCCACAAGAAACTGTTTTTAAAAATCTTCGGCTTTTGACTCATATCAACAATTGTATAAATATATAGAACAGCCTCTTCTGGGAGCACAAAGAGGTTATGAGTAGGAAAATAGTAGTGATTATTAATTCAGGCAGTTCTAAACACTTTGTCATTTACTTAGCAATCTGAATTGATTTAATATCCTTTATTGGTATTAATAAAAAGTTCACAGATAAAACACTTTATTTCTAGATAACAAATTCTGGGCTTCTAAAATGAATGAACACCTTGAATAAATTATGCTTTTAAAGAATTGAACAGCTGAGGCTAATTATCTAGCATAATTGCCTAAATGTCAAAAATAATAGTAATTGATACACGGTATCAGAATAATCCTGCTAGAAATTTTTTAAAAGCTCTCATGTCAAATATTCTTAATATATATTATGGTAGTATATGTCAATGAGAAAGGAGGCAATAGCATATAAGCTTCTTTGAAGTTAGTGGAGTAGATGAAAATACCTACTTCTACAGTGCTTAAATATATTTCATTAGAAGATTAAATTCTCCTCACTATTGAAAAACACCACATGGCATAAAATAATTCAGATTCCACATTAAATAATCTACATTATTTTGAATATCCATCTACTTTCCTTTTATGACAAAGAAACAAGTACTGAGTTTCTAGATGGAATCATAAAAGCCCTCATAATCTAGCCTATTTTAAAAAGTAAGACTAACCATTTCTCACAAACTTTAAATACATCTGACATGCTTTGCAGAAATACAAACAAGGTATAAAAAAAAAATAAAAAAAGACAATGATAATACATCTTTCCTCTGCCAAGTCAAATAAACAAACAACAATAACTACTGCCCTCTACAATTCTGCTTGGAATAAAATGATGATTTTGAATGAATAGCTGAAAAAAATCTCATGTTATCTTGGAAAACCACAGTATACAGATAACCCCTCCTCCTATAATCAACCTTTCTTCCTGTGGGTTTTTGTGATGCATAATGTATACTCATGAATGTTAATAGTCTCATAAATCAAAATCACGTTACCTTTCTTTCCACACTGAGTCCTTCTCATAAGCTTCTATAGAACTGTGCATCAATGTTCCTTGATATATCAAAGCACATGGTGTACAAAAGTGGAGATGAGCCCACGATAGCAACATTTCTTTATATTTTTGGTTGGAGAAAAGTCTCTTGCCAGAGACAATTCATTATATTCTTGACCTCCCTTGATTTTAAACTGTGCCCCCAAAAAAAGCATACATGTAAACTCATTAAATACACAGAGAAGCCACAAAAACAGAACCTTCTGTTTGTTAGCCCTTATTTTTGTTTTTGTGAGGAAAGTGAGGTAAAAGCAATAGTTGTAACTAAATTATTTCCTAAAATTTTCTTCTTCAAGAATTTATCAAACTGCAAAAAGATTCTGAAATTCTAAAGAATCTTGAGCTTGAGCTAAGGCTGACAAGCCACATAGTCCCTCCACCAAAGGCCATTCTGTTATGAAGCATAATATGTAAAGCATTGCTCTGCATAATATGCAGCAGTATCAAGTTAAGCCCTACAAAAATAAGAATCCAAAAAGCTTAGCAGTGCCCAATATTTTTGCTAGCCAGCATACTCCCAAGGTGTTATATAGGTAATAAAATCAATGAAATCAGCATTTTCTGACTCACATAGCATAGCTTTTCATGAATGGGTACTGATGTGTGCAAATGGATTAACCCTCTGATCTCATTTTAATGAGTTTCTTTTTGTCTTTGAGGGACTACACTGCACGGAAGCTCAATCACCCTACAGTCATTTAAATCAATCTATTTAAGAGTTTTAAGAAATGTACTCACTTGCACTTATTTGGGAATACTAAATTCACCAAAATTTACAGACTGAGAATAATTTAAATAATATAAAGGTATCTCTTCCATCCAAACGGTTGCTCAGCTCTGTCAAATTCCACCTCCTTAATGTAACTAAAATCTGTCTTCTCTGCTATCTACACTGCCTTGTTCACACTCTCATTAATACCCCACCCCCAGGAGCATCCTAGCTGGTCTCTTTACTCCTATTTCATCCTTCTCTCATCCCTTCTTCACCCAATCACTTTAGTCATCTTTCTAAAATCCAAATCTAATTCTGTCAGAACCTTCAAAGATTTGAGGAACATGTCCAATTCTATAGTTTACCAGGCCTTCCAAGAGTTGACCTCTGTCTGCTTCTCTGGCCTTATCCACTCTAGCTGCCCAATGCTGGCCCCATACTCTACTAAACTACTTTTGTCAGAGGCATTCGAACCAAAGTGACTCTGTCTTGAGTGAAGGGTAGGAAAATGAGGCTGGGATTTGCTGGGCTACATTCCCAGAAAGTTAGGTATTCCTAGCCTCTAGATGTTTACAGTTAAGGGAACAAACTGATAATGATTAGTAAACAGACCCAGACTTGGGGGTGTCCTAATATCCCAATATCTTCAGAACAAAAGCATTCCTAATTTTCCTTTAAAGATAATAATATCAATTCTTGCAAAATATAGTAATTAAGACAATTAATCCTTTATCACAAACCCTTGTCAGCAGAGCACATCTCCCCATAATCTTTTTTATCCTATATATACAAGCACCATACCTAGGGTAGATGTGTTCCTCCTTTTACTTTCAGGAATGCCCTACTCTATCTATGGAGTAGCTATTCTGTCACCACTTTACTTTCTTAATAAACTTGCTTTTGCTTTGCACTATGGACTCATCCTGAATTCTTTGTTGCACAAGATCCAAGAACCCTCTCTTGGGGTTTGGATTGGGACCTCTTTCCTGTAACACTCAGTTCTCTAACATGGTAGCTGACAAACATTTGGATCTCATAGGTCAGGAAAAACAGTAACAAAAACAACGAAAAAGGTAGTGAGTGAAGCACAGGGTTGCCAACTTATCATTTGCCAAAAAAATTTTTTTTAAAATGATTTTAAACAAAAAGTTTACAATATGCTAGTACTTTCATTTTACAAAAAGAAAAGCATAATCTTATTTTAAAACATGAAGAAATTTAATTCTAGAAATAAAATGCTCATCACATTGCCCCATCTCCTTTTTAAAAAATTCCGCTGCACACTGGTAAAAACTTTTGCATGAACTTGTTCAGTGAAACCCCTGCCCTAACTACATCATACATTTATGTCCCTGCAGATGCTGACCTCCTGCTGAGGCAACTGTTCCTCTTCCATTCCCAGTTTTCACCTGCAAAATACACCTTACAGGGCAGGGCAGTCCTTTTCAAATTTTAATGTGCATAATAACCTAGGGATCTTGTTAAAATGCAGATTCTAGTCACAAATATTTTGTCTGGTGTTTCTTCTAGAAGTTTTATAATTTGAAGTTTTACACTTAATTCTATGATCTGCTTTGTATTTATTCATTTTCACGTGTGGTATGAGATATGGATCGAAGTTCATTTTTTCACATGTGGGTATCCAATTGTTCCAGTACCATTTGTTGAAAAGACTACTCTTTCTCCACCGAGTTGCCTTTGCTCTTTGGTCAAAAATCCAGTGACCCTGTACATGTGGGTCTCTTTCTGGACTCTATCCTGTTCCATTGACCTATTTGTCTAGGCCAAGTGATCTCATTCACATGTATCTAGATGGATCATGATCCAAAGACAAAGAGCATTCTGTCAAATGACAGAGGACCTGGAATATCCCAGACCTGCTGGATGTTTGCCTTGTTTTCTTTCCCCCACTGTATTGTATCCTTTGCCTCAGGCAAATATACTTTGTGGAGTCTTGTGAGTACTTTCCATAACTGACCCTGGGTAATTGCTGTGATGATTTTGCTTTCTGTCATTAAAAAGACTTTTCTTATCACGAAGCCCAAGGACTGGCTGTTTTCCATCATGCCTTAATGGGTCAAGGTCAATTCCCTCTTTGCCTCTCTGCTGGAACTGGTACTTCCCAGGTTAACTGGGGGTTGATCATAGCCTACAAGCCTATTTTGATAATAACCAGTTAACCATGACCAAGATAACTAAGACAATTGTTAAAATGAGGAATTTTTTAGTCTAAAGCGTGTTTACAAATCAGTGTGTGCCAGCGTGTGAACTGCAAGTCTGCATGTATAAATGTGCGTTACAGAGGTAGCTGAAGCTAACAGAATCATTGACCTGAAAATGAACATGACTCAGCAAAAACCAAAATCTTTCAAGAAACATCACCAATTGCCTAACAGATCATTGTTGGGATTCCCGATATACGTAAAGGAAGCATGCACTCAGCATGCTGAAAACAAAGATGAGGAAACTTCTGGTGGGCAATCCTTCCATTAAGAGAGTCAAGTCAGGTTAAAGTATATGTAAGTGCTTCCATACTGAGAAGGCAATTACACTTTGGCACTGCCCAGATACAGGGATACCAGAAGAGATATAGGGAATGAGGGTATGGTTCGAGTAAAACTGCCAGTTTTCCTTCCACTAATTGGGAAAATTAAATAATAATAGCAGAAGGAATAATAACATACTGAGCATTTGTTATTTTCAGACATGTGTTTTATTTGCTTTATATCATTTAATCCTCACAAAAGTTCTAGGAGGAAGGGAGATCCTATTTTCACTTCTCCTTTAAAAGTGAGGGACTGTAGTGTGGAGACCCTCACCTGTCTGTCTCACAAGTCACAGGGAAAAAGAACGAGGAGTTCCTCCCTGCAGTCTGGCTCAAAAGCCTAAGCCTTGCCATGAGACTATTTCTGAAGATGTCTAAATGCTCAAAGAGAGAAGAAATCAGAGTTGGAGGACAAAAGGTGAAATGGAGGAAGTCTGATGAAAAGTTTTCACTATTTAGAAAACAGAAGACAGGAAGCCAAGGAAAATGCCTTACAGGCATTTAGAGCACCTTGCAGAGTGCATTAGTTAGATCTGGATTTGATCACGTCTAATTTATGCTTCAAGGTACAAGAGACAAAATACATGCTGTTCTGTGAAATTCTCTCAATTACACAAAGCTGCTGTTCTTCATAGGCTGGCATGAAAAATGATGATCACTTCATAATTTCTCTCTCAACTTTGCCATTTAAAAGGTTTAGGACTTCCTGCGAGACACAGTAGCTCAAACCTGTAATCCCAGCACTTTGGGAGGCTGAGATGGGCAGATCACTGAAGGTGGGGAATTAGAGACCAGCCTGGCCAACATGGTGAAACCCTGTGTCTACTAAAAATACAAAAATTAGCTGGGCATGGTGGCACATGCCTGTCATTCCAGCTACTTCGGAGGCTGAGGCAGGAGAATCCCTTGAACCCAGAAGGCGGAGGTTGCAGTGAGCTGAGAGCGCGCCATTGCACTCCAGCCTGGGCAACAGAGCAAGACTCCGTCTCAAAAAAATATAAGTAAAAAATTAAAAGATAAATAAAATGTTTAGAGCTTCCTTTTGGGGGGACTCTGCATTCTTCCCTTCCCTCTTGTCCAACTTTGACCTTTGGATAAAATCCACTTAACTCAACCACGATGCGCCCTGTTGCTTTGATCAATAAACAAATGTCTTCACAAAAAACTTGCCTTGCTCTACTATAGTTCTTTCCTGGTACTGAATATATGGGGAAAAACCAGCCTTTTCCAATCTTAAAGTACTAACAGGTATTATAAATTTACAAAAGCTTAATTGACTCTTACCTGGATTCATGATATATTTTAAAATCTTTGTGTATTAAAAGGCTGAAGTACTACTTTTTCTTAGTTTGGTAAGTATATACTGGGTACTTATTTGAACCAGGTCTAATACTAGGAACACAGAGTAAAAATGGGGTCCTGGCCCTCACAGAACCTACGAGTAAGATTTTCATCCACTACTTCTGAAAAAACACCTCTAGGGCTTTGCAAGACTACACTATCAGTTCTTGGTTGTTAAAACCCTGTAATAATTCAAATAATTCTCAAGCTCAGTTTTAATGACTTTATGAGATTTATTTGATTTAATCTTTACGGTGGTCCTCTAAATTGGGATTATTATCACGTCCATTTTGGAGCTGATGAACTGAGGCAAAAAGAAGTTAAGTAATTTAGGTTTAAGTAATTTACTTAACCTCTTAGAAACTAATCAAAGGAGCCAGAATTCAAATCCAGGCAACCTGTCTCCAAACCCCATGCTCTTAACTATTCTTTCCTGTCACTGAAGAAAGACTAAAATAGTGTGACAGTGCACCAGATTAAACAGAATAACCAATGAGAAAGAACTGAAAACCCAGAAACAGACCAAAGCATATAAACTAATTAGCATATTTAAAAAATACAAATAATGGGGGGGGACAAATGAATTATACAATAAAAGGTGCTGCTCTATTTATTTATTTGGTTCTAAACATTTCAGGTGGTTTAAGGAATTACCTGTGATGGTTTAGAACCAAGATGATGCATGTGACTCCCTCCCCTCATCATTTCTTGCTAAAATGATCCAACTACTTCAATAGAAAAAGTCTCCACCACTGACTGGCTACTTCATAAGTGACCCATCCACAAAAGTGACCCCTTGAAAAGAGCTAACAGGAATGATTTAGCAAACAGCAGAGTGAGTGGAGAGGCCAATTAGCAGACACTTCCCAGAACACCCACAACAAAACTGCGCCATTCATCAATTATTGAGACCCAGATACCCTACTAAGTGCCTTAAACCATTAACAAATTTTAATATTATTATACACACAAGTAAACTGGGGTTCAGAGGTTGAACAAGATGACCAATGTTATACAGTTCTCAAGCAGCAAAACCAAGACTAGAACACAAAGGTGATCAGACTCAAGCTTAAAACTCTTAATCACTCTACTACACATGGGGTGGCAAGTCCGCCAGGATCCCTACTTCAGAGCCCACTGACAGCTTCAGGATTGGAGCAGAGGCTGGAGGCCAGGCCAGTGCTGGAGAAGCAGCCACGCTGGAGTTTCTGCCTGGATGCCTAGGCCAGGCAGCTATTCAGAGGAGAGGGAAACTACCCCAGTGGGCCAGGAGCTGCCAAGGCAGACACAAAAGGGACACTGTTCCTGAACAAAGACAAAGTCTACCCTGCAGTTGTTTCCTACTGCCTACAGCTTCAACCCTACCCCACACAAACTATTAGAACTCCAAGCTGCAGATAAAAAAAATCACAGTAAATCTAATTTTTCCCCTATTTTTGCCTGGAATGAAAAGAACTGAATAATGACCTACACAACCTCTTACAAAGCATATTTCAGTTACCAATAATGAACAAATTAGACCTACTTGGCAGATGAGTGAACAGAGAAGCTAGCAAACTAGACAGGGGAAAGACCCAGTATTTTAGGTGAAGTGAAAAATTTTGAATAATTAGGGTAACTGCAAGAAGCAAAAAAAGTTTGCACACTTTAAAATTTGTATTCTTGCTTGCTCCGGTCTGTATCTCCAAGATGACAAAGAAAAGAAGGAACGATGGTCATGCCAAAAAGGGCCTCGGCCACATGCAGCCTACAAACAAGGCCATTAAGAAATTCGTCATTCGAAACACAGTGGAGGCCACAGCAGTCAAGGACATTTCTGAAGTGAGCGTCTTCGATGCCTATGTGCTTCCCAAGCTATATGTGAAGCTACATTACTGTGTAAGTTGTGCGATTAATAGCAAAGTAGTCAGGAATCGACCTCGTGAAGCCCGCAAGGACCAAACAACCCCACCCCGATTTAGACCTGCAAGTGTTGCCCCACGACCCTACATAAGGAGCTGAGTCCTTAAAGACTGAAGACGGCCTATTCTCTGGAGAAAAATAAAATGGAAAATGTACTTAAACAATAAATAAAATTTGTATTCTCAGTGAGATTTAAACTTTTCTATCTGCATCACTGACACAAGTTATTACGAAGAAAGATGAAAAAGGAGCAACAGAACATAGCATGTGAAAGTAAAAAGCGAAACACGTAGGCTTTTAAAGAAGAGACGCACTGAGATGCAGACTGGCTCCTGCAGAAAACCAAATGGGAACCTGAAAGACCTGCTCCACAAAATCTCCCAGAACTCACAAGAAAACAACGAAAAATGGAAAATCATGACTGAAACAGATAGCGCCTGAATGACAGATCCAGAAGATCAAATCTGTGTCTAATAGGAATTCCAGAAAGAGAAAACAAAACAGAAAAAAGAAATAATATTTAAGTAAAGAAAAAGTAATAAGTAAATAATGGGGAAAAAAAAGAACTTAAACTGACTTTTTTAGAATAAAATTATTCATTCAGAGCTTGGCAGAATTAATCACAAAAGAATCATGCTCATCCCAGGAGAGTTTTGGAATGTCAGAGAGAAAAACAGTCCAATAGACATCTGCTCCTCCACCAAGATTAAAAAAATAAAAAGGAACAAGAATGAGATGAACATTGGGTTTCTCATCTACCATACTAAGTATTAAAACACAATGGAGTAAAATTTATAGGACTCTGAAAGGGTAAGTCTATGATACACAAATTCTAAATTTAGATAAATTATCAATACTATAATTATCATTACTAGAAAGTAGAAGAAATAATATACAGAGAAGGGCTCAAAAGTATATTTCCATATACCGTATCTGCAGAAATATTCTTAAGGAAGGGAGGATATATAATCAACTGAAAAAACAGAATTAAAAACTTAAGAAAGTAAAAGACAAATAGAAGTATAAGAGAAACAGCAGTGAGCAATAAAGCTGACGAAACTAGAGTGGTCTAGGCCAGCCGCAGCGTCCCACGCCTGTAATCCCAGTACTTTGGGAGGCTGAGATGTGAGAACTGCTTGAGCCCTGTAGTTCAAAACCAGCCTGGGCAATAAGGCAAGATCCTCGTCTCCACAAGAAATTAAAACAAAACTAGAGGGCTCTAAATAATGTGTCAATGTTGAAATCTTAATGCAAATATTCAGTAAGCATGCTTGAAGGAGCATAATGTAAAAAAAAAAAAATGAACAAATATTTCTCATTATTTCAACAAACTTTAGAAGGTAAGGAGAAGGAAAGAAGAAAATGTCCTGAAGTGATCATATGGCTTAGGGGAACTCCATGGATACTGTTCTAATGATAAACAAGTAAGTTCAAATTTTAAATTACCCACAAGAACAAAACTTGGACATATAACTTCCAAGTCACAAAGAGAAGTGTTTTCCTTCTTTATAATTTTTTTTTTTTAAGTGACAGGGTTTTGCTTCATCTCCCAGGCTGCAGTACAGTGACACCGTCATGGCCCACTGCTGACTAGAATTCCTAATCTCAAGTGATCCTCCCACCTCAGTCTCGCAAGTAGCTGGGACTACAGGCGCAAGCCACCACACTCAGCTAATTTTTTCATTTTTTGTAGAGACGGGATTTCTCCGTCTTGCCCAGACTGGTCTTGAACTCCTGGGCTCAAGTGATCCTCCCACCTCGGCCTCCCTAAGTGCTGAGAGTACAGGTGTGAGCCACCATGCCAAGCTTGTTTTCTTTCCATAAAAAAAAGAAAAGCTTGCCAGGCACAGTGGCTCATGCCTGTAATCCCAGCACTTTGCGAGGCTGAGTCAGGCAGATCACCTGAGGTCAGAAGTTCAAGACCAACCTGGCCAACATAGTGAAACCCTGTCTCTACTAAAAATACAAAAATTAGCCAGGCATGGTGGCACACACCTGTAATCCCAGCTACTTGGGAGGCTGAGGCAGGAGAATCGCTTGAACCCAGGAGGCAGACACTGCAGTGAGCCAAGATCACGCCATTGCACTCCTGACTGGTTGACAAGAGCGAAACACTTTGTCTCAATAAAGAAATTTTAAAAAAAAAAAAAAAAAAAAAAGGAAAACTTGAAAATTTTAAAGAAAAATTCAGTAAAATTAGGAAAATAATCAGAAAGCATAATAATTTGAAAATATAACACAAAAAGCCAAGGGTTAAGATCAAACATGCAGTAAACGCTAACGGGTTAAATACTCCTATAAACTGGGTGAAAGAGCAAAATATCACCCATCTTACTGGGTAACTAAATGAGGAAATGTGTGCAAAAGTGCCACACATATAGTTATTCAAAAAGCATGCATAAAGAAATAATGTTGCACACTGTAGTGACCCAAACATTAAAAAAAAAAAGGAAGGAAACTCTACCAGTCTAAAACACACACACACAAAATCACTAAAATAAGAATTTTTAAGCTTTATGATAAGCTGACATGAAAATAAGTCATCAGAAATTTTTTTAAAAAGTATATAATCGGTGACTCAGAAATTCCACTTGCAGAAATTTACTCTACATTCACATGCTGTAAAAGTAAGAAATCATACATGGGAACAAATAAGAAATTCAAGACAGTTTTCTCAGTTTAAGAAGATTTGGGCTGCAAATAACAATACTCAGCTGCAGTGATTTAAACAAAAAGGGTCTGACTTAAACAAAAGGACTAGAAGGTAGTTCCAGGCTGATTCAGTAACTCAATGTCTTGAATGGCTAAGGCTCCATATTTCTGCTCTATCATTATCAGTGTGTTAGAGACATTATGTTAAGTGAACACAAGGTTTATAAGACTGTGTAAATACAATGATTTTAACTACACTAAGATCAACAAAAAAACGTTAGGAAACATGTTAATGGTGGTTGTTCCTAGATTGTGGGATCATGAGTGGTTTCATACCTCCTGCTTTACATACCGTTTTTGTACTTTCCATATTTTTCAGATGTAATACATGTATTAACAACAACAACAAAAAAAGAACAAAAAATCAAAGAACTAAAGAGAAATGTTACTGAATAAAACAAAACGGCTCAATCACCCCTTGGCCACAATGACATAGGTACTTTCTCTGTGTTTTCCAATTAGAATTCTTTCAAGTTGATTTGTTGTATGAGGTTTTTAAATTCTCCATCACACACACAGTTTTGTATAAAAAGGAAGCTCATGATGTTAAAGATTATCCTCCATGTAGAGTGCAATGCTTGTACAGAACAGTTCACAGAGCTTTTCACACACCTTTATTTCATTTACGTTACTGAATACAACCCTCATAGAGACAATAAAAATAAACAGACCATTTTGTAGTGAAGAACCTCTTCCAAAGGCATATTAAACTGAAAAAGTTAAAATCAACTCAAATAACATCCTCTTTTCATATACCATACTTCATAAACATAATATTAAAACAAATCCAGGTTATATCAATTTCCAAGGACTTAAAATTATTTTAGGTATCTAATTAATACCAGTAACCATCTTCATTCCTAAGTCTACTGTAATCTATCTACATGAACGTTCAGAGACCAAGGCAGGCTAGGAAAAACCCACAGTAACCATTTGGTGTGCTTCATGGTCTTCCTCTCTTAGCCTTCCTCACTGAAGACAGAAAACAGCTTGAGAGACTTTCCACGTGAGTATTGCATATCCCTTAGTTTCATAGGCATTTTCCAAGACTGTCTTCTCCATAGCTTAAAACTAAAAAGGTGGGTCTCAGAATTTCAATTTCAAAATTGAAAGGGACCTGAGAAATAATCTAATAAAACTCTTCATTTCACACACAAGGAAACTGTCAATGTACAGATTTAAACCATCAGAATGGATCACAGAAACAGAAAAGTCCCACAGAGCACACAAATATGTCTTCAGAAGAGGTCTAAACCCTGGAAGAATTTGGTCTGCTAGTCAATCTTAAAGTTATGACACTATTTTTTAAATGCTGGTCAATGGGTTTCTAAAGCCCTTTTTAGACATTGAAATTCTACCTGTTCGAAAATTTCATTCAGTTAAACATGACTTGCAGAGTAAAGCAGCTAATTGGCATCTATGATGCATCAAGAGCTCATTAGCTCAACCTGCCTTTTATTCTCCTGATGGCAGCCGCCCCTGCAGCCGTCTGGAGGGGTCACTGGGAAGACGCCCGCTGCAGCAGAGGAGATGCCGCCAGGATTGCTCGCTCTGTGGGGCCAACGAGAGCAGGGAATAGGCAGAAACCCTGCCCCTACGCAGTTGGCAGTGAGGAAACCCCGTGCTCCCTGGTGCAGCTGCAGCCACCCAGCTGAAGCTGCAGACCCAGGCATCCCTGCACTCTCACGGGCCTGGGAAGCCCTCCTGTCCACACAGGCTCAAAAGGGCACTGGCCTCTCCTAGCTCCCGGCATCCGCTCTGATTTCAGAACAAAGTTGGGCACTGCCGTGACATGGCCGGGTGTGCATGCACTTGGCAGCACTGACACACCAGCACCCCCAACGCCGCCTCGGCCCCCTCTGAAACTTTAGGCACCGGAAAGGAGCCCAGTGGGGGCCGAGGGCGGCTCAGCTCAGCCCTGCAGGTACCTCTCAGCACGAACAACCTGGGCGCGGTGGACAGCATGCTGATGCCAGGAGGCGGACAGGTTCCTGGACAGAAAGGGGCGGGTCCCCAGTGAAACCCCACCTTCAAGCCAGGGATGGCCTGAAGCCTGGGGGCCAGGCTGTCAGTTCTACGTGGAGTACGGCCCAGCCAGAGTGAGAACTTATGGTGCTTTTTCTGGGCCTGCCCATTGCTGCCCATGGACCAATCAGCATGTACTTCCTCCTCTCGGAAGCCCATTAAAAACCCCTGGACTCAGGCAGGTAACTGGCGACCTGCCTGTGGAGAGGAGCTACTCACTGTAGGTCTCCTCTGCTGAGAGCTAAGCAGATGACGCGCTGACTTTAGAGTAGAGAGGAGCTACCTACTGCAGGTCTCCTCTGAGCTGTTCTGTTGCATAAAGCACCTCTTCGCCTTGCTCACCCTCCTCTGTTCCATAAAGCACCTCTTTGCCTTGCTCACCATCCACCTGTCCGCATACCTCATTCTTTCTGAACATGAGACAAGAGCTACGAACCCAGACGGTGAGGGGAGGAGGGCAGACCTGTAATCTCAGCACTTTGGGAGGTCGAGGCAGGCGGATCACCTGAGGTTAGGAGTTGGAGACCATCCTGCCAACATGGTAAAACCCCGTCTCTATTAAAAATACACACGAACACAATTAACCAGGCATGGTGGCAGGCACCTGTAATCCCAGCTATTTGGGAGGCTGAGGCAGGAGAATCGCTTGAACCCAGGAGGTGGTGGTTATAGTGAGCCAAGATCATGCCACTGCACTCCAGCCTGGGCAACAAGAGCAAGACTCCGTCTCAAAAAATTAAAAATAAGAACTACGGACCAGTCAAATGGCAGGCCAGAAAAAGCTGCAACACAAACAGGACTGAAACATGCCCCGCCCCTCACCTCCCCCTCACCCCTCGCCCCACACCGGCTCACCACACTGACGGCGACAAGGAGAGAAGAGCTGCAGCCCTTCTGGGATCCCAAACCTAGGAACTCCCCAAGAAGCCACGGCTGTGATATCCTCTCTGGGGCTCTGGAGTTCCTGGCGTCTCCAAGCTTCCAGGTGCCACCATATTCCCCTCCTCTGGACACAGGTGCCTGCAGCGGAAGCTGCATGCAGTACACCTGGTCCAGCCGCAGCCTGGCATGGAGCCGGCACCTGTGTCAGCATCTGAAGCCGCCCGTCCTCCACAGCAGCCAGCATTCCTAGCTGTGCGCAGTGGCTGGACCCCATGCTCCCTGGCTCACGCCCTCCTTACCGCTGTGCATCTGGTTCACCCTTGGCAGGTGTGGGATCTGGGCCGGCAGCACGAGCCAAGCATAGCCTGTGGGCTGAATAGGTGGAATGAGCCCAGCAGGTGTAAGCAATACTCAGGCAGAATGCGCCGCTGGTCAGAGAGGTTTCTGGCTGGTGAAGCAACACCCCAAGGATCCCATGACACTTCTACAAGGAATGAAAATTAATCTCTGCCTTTTTTTATTATTGTGGTTGTCTTTAGTAATGTGCTATGAAACACTGAAGAGAGGAATTTATAAACACCAAATAGTAAACAAAAAACATACTAAAATAAAAATTTGTATTAGCACACCTTTTTCGCTCCTGCCACATTTAGCCCCTGCCACATTAATCACATAACTTATTAAGTATAATATATTTGATATACAAAGTTGAACAAAGTATAAATACCTGTTAATAATCCATCAAAATTTATGGGGTGAACTTCACTGGTGGAGAAAGAGAAAGGAGCTATTACTGAGCCTTGTGCCATGGAAGGTGCTTCCTGTATTTTGTGTATGTTCCTGTATTTTGTGTATGTTCCTGTATTTTTGTGTATGTTCCTGTATTTTTCTGTATGTTGGTATGATCCTTAGAACACCTCTAGTAAGCAGATATTTTAAAACCCTCTTTTATAGAGAAGGAAATGGAGGCTTAAGGAAGCTAAGTTGCTCAGGCCTCACAGAGAGCAGGAAGAGATACTAGAATTTCAACCAGACCAGTCTCACTCCAAACCCTGTCTTCTTTTTACCGTACAAATGCTGCCTCAAATATTTATAGAAAATGGAGATAAACTCAGATCTTATTGTTGAAGAATGTATGTTCTAAAGACAAACTTGGGTCTCATTCCCTCGCTTACTTAAGAGTTCAGGATTTCAAGTGAAATCTGAAATATTCTTTTCCCTTCAGCATCTGTCCTCCCTCAGATCCGTGCTGTCAGGCCATTGGTGTGCCAGCAGGCTATGCTTGGCTGCTGGGGTGCTCTGGGGCACCCAACTATGACCAAAGAGTGTGTGAAAAATTGTTACCTGGGCTTATTTATAAACAGATAAACAATGCATGACAACATTAAAACAAACAGGAGGAACTTACTGGAGTGCTAAGTATATGAAATGCTGCATCAGGTGAAAAATTCCCTCCATTGATATCAGTTTCCTTTTCGAAGTCCTGGCTGCGCCTCATCCCTGTCCTGTCAGCATTCTGCCCTCAGCCAATGTTGGCAGTGCTCTGGACTGGCTAATCTTGGCTGAATTCCACAGGATTTCAGTTGGCCTCAGTAATATTTTTGCTTAGCTCTCAAGTTCAGAGATACTTATTCTATACATGACTGCCACCTTTGTATTGAATTTCTGAAACCCTTCGAACTGAGGAGTATTTTTAATGGACTCCTAAAAGAATGGGTTCCAAATTTTAGTGATGGTTGCCCGGGGATGGGGAGAAGCAAAGCTATCACTTTGTTTTTTAAAGGATATACTACTTTTAAGATCAAACAGATCTGCCTTTCTCTTTTATCACTAGTTAAGGCTAAAGGATAGCTACATTCCTTCCTGCTTTAAAACAGAACGAACTAAAACTGGTGAATAGGAGCTTTGCACTGCAAGCATTTACACACACAAATGCCATGCACATGCACTCGTGAGGAGGAAGCCATGCAGATACTAGAAATGTGTCTGGCTTTAGTGCTGCCCAATCAGATATACTTGACCAGAAATACCAAGCCAAGTCTGAATTATGAAAGAACTATGAAAGCATATCCAGACCTCATCACCTCTTCCCACCCCAGCCACCATCAGATCACCTTTGTCACAGCCACTTTTACTTCTACTGCAATGTCCTCCTAACTCGTCCTCCAGCCTCTGGCCTCATCCACCCCACCCTGCACCTAGTTGGCTGTCATACAACAGTCAGTTGATACTATTAAAACAAGTGAAATCTCGATCTTGATCTGCTTAAAACTCTGCAGTGGCTCCCCATTTTACTCGAGCAAAAGACTAAATCTTCACAGTGGTCTACAACAGTTTCTGTCTTGTCATCTCCCTAATCTTGCCTCCTAATATTCTCCTCCTTTCTCTCATTTCCTCCCAGACACACTGGCCTGCTGAAGACCAGAGATGTTCCTGCCTTTGCACTGGCTGTTCCCTCAGCCAAGAAGACTCATGTCCAGACAGCTCCACAGCAAACCCCGTACCTCCTTCAGATCTTTGCTCAAATGTTTCCTTGGTGAGAGCTGCCCAAGCCATCCCTTTTTTAAAAGTAGAAACTTCACCTCCTCCCTGACTCAGACCGACATTCTCAGACCTTTACACTTGCTCTGTATTCGTGTCCACAGTGCTCATCACTTTCTAACATATTCTTATCAATCATGATCATTGCTCATTATGTATTTTCCCCCCAACAACATAAGCTCCATGGTGGCAAGGATCTTTATTCGTTTACTAATATTAGCCCCTGCCTAGAATAGTTCCTGGTGCAGAGTCAGGGACTCAACTCACAGTTGTTGAACACATGCCGAATTAAAGTAAAATTATGAGAGTGAACATGGCCTGATAATACAGTCATATCAAGAACCCAACACACGAGACTCTTGCCACTTTCGGCAATGAATAGAACAGGAAAAAGCAAATCGAGGTGGAAAAGGTGGAGGAGCAATGGCTCACACCATGGTTCTTGGGGACAGAACTATAAATAATCAGGTAAAGCCTGAGACATAGGGTTTGAATACATCGAACCAAATCTGAACTCCTGCTTTCAGCAAGTTCTGACTCTATCAGAATCCAGCAGTAATCTGTCCAAACTGCCCCAAGAAAAGTGTATGCCTTGAGTCGCCTCTGATTAAATGAATCAATTTCACCATATATGGGTTTCTCCCAACCTGGTCCTTTCTCTAATTTGTCATCCTTTATTATGTCAAAATAGGGGTCATTCACTTCCAAGACAGCTCTTTAAAGGAATGCTGCGCAAAAGCGGGAACACAGTCTAGTTATGTTTCTTTATTCTGCCTCTTTGTTTTAAAAGCTTGGTGTACAGGGCAGGAATGGTGTGGAAATACTGAAGAAATAACTTCTACAGAATAAAAAAGGGCCTATCCCTTTAACAAAAAAAAAATAGAACTGCCTGTAAAAGCTGCCTGTTGTGGAAAGACAGAAATGATCACAAGATTGGAAGGACAGGAACCACAGAATAACCAAAATTTCTCATGGGAATGAGAAAAAGTTGGAAACCAGGTAGCTTCCCAATGTTCACAGGATGTACATTCTGACATCTGGTACAGTGGAGAGACGGGTGGTACTGACAAGATTAAACCACAATCATTGTTGAGAGGCTACTTGTAAGAAACACAACACAAATAATCAACAACTATAACCAAGGAAAATCACAGATGGTTATTAAAAAATTGAGATTTTTTAAAAATGAAACTCTTACCTTAGGCAATAATCCAGGACCTTGAATTAACTCACTGAATCTTCATAACACAACAAATTCAAATACTGAAAGGCCGGGTGTGGTGGCTAACACATGTAATCTCAGCACTTTGGGAGGCTGAGGTCAAGAGTTCGAGACCAGCCTGACCAACATGAAGAAATCCTGTCTCTATTAAAACTACAAAATTAGCCGGGCATGGTGATGCACGCCTGTAATTCCAGCTACTTGGGAGGCTGAGGCAGGAGAATCGTTTGAACCCAGGAGACAGAGGTTGTGGTGAGCAGAGATTGCACCACTGCACTCCAACCTGGACAAGAGGGCAACTCCATCTAAAAAAAAATTTTTTTAATTCATATATCATCTTTAGAAATACAAATACTGCAAAGCTTAGCACTGTTGGCATATGGCTTCCTGCAGCAATCACAGCACAAATATGCTTCAGGTTAATCCCGTGCTTTAGTGAAAGGAAAACTAATAATGACCTCCAATTTCAGTGCCTTTTTATCAACCCAAAATATAATGTTGAAGATGAAGTTAAACAATCCATCTTTTCCAACTCTCTTCTCTCTCACACACACATACGCATCTTTCTACATCAAGCTAAATTGAGCAAAAAGATTTTTTTTAATTAAGAAAAAAAGATAGAGGTGTGATTTTTAATTGAATTAAAGACAGCAAATCCTACTGCAATAAATGGGAGAAACAGGCTGTTTCTCATAATACTTCAGTTCTTTTTTTTTTTTTCAACCTTCCACCCAAGTTTTAGAGTCATTAGTATGACACGGCTGTTCCAGAACCAGTGTAATCTTAGCTGTATTTTTTCGGATGGTGACTGCCATTTAGGTCTGAGGGAACCCAAAAGGACGAATCTGGCCAGCATCACATTGCATTCTTTAAAACTTTCAGAGAGCTGAGGCAGCCGCCACTTTACTGTTTGCAACTCTGTTTAGGATACGAAGTCCATAAGAATCTTCAATTCAAAACAGTCTCAACTGCATCAAGGTCTGCTTTCCCAGGTAATTGATGCACCTTTAAATTCCTCTAGATTTAATGAAGAGAGTATTTTCTTTCTTTTTTTGTTTTTTGATATGAAGTTTTGCTCTTGTCACCCAGGCTTTAATACAGTGGCGTGATCTTGGTTCACTGCAACCTCTGCCTCCTGGGTTCAACCGATTCTCCTGCATCAGCCTCCCAAATAGCTGGGATTACACGTGCCCACCACCACGTCCAGCTAATTTTTGTAATTTTAGTAGAGACAGGGTTTCACCCTGTTAGCCAGGCTGGTCTCGAACTCCTAACCTCAGGTGATCTGCTCCCCTCGGCCTCTCGAAGTGCTAGGATTACAGGTGTGAGCAACCGCATCCAGCCAAGAGTATTTTCAAAAGCTATTAATATACTTGTTCTGCACACAACCACTTCCAATCTATTAAAAGTATGCATTTGTGTAGGTAAGGCTTGTGCAACAGCAGAAATGCAGGATGGGGAAAGAGAGGGGAGGACAGAAAGTTTACCTCAGGCTTTATTCAGAGAAAATGTTTCTTCTAAATCCTTTCACATCAATAAACATATTAAAAACAGCAGGACTTGATGGCAGAGTTTTATATATTGTGTGTAAGGGCAGTTCTATTCTGACAGGATGAGGACAGAGGGAAACCTGGCACAGAGGAAAATGGGAGAGGGAAGGAGAGCCAGAGGCAGAAGAAGTGGATGAGATGAGTGCATCCAACTTCCCTCTCGGAAGGAGTCCTCAATGAGTGAGAAAAATATTGACATGCAAGGGCTTCTGCCACACTTCTTATTTAGGATTCTGGGGAAAGACTGCCTCACAGACCACACCATACCATCCCCGGCTCAGCTACATCAAAGGAAACTCAGTGCTACAGCAAAGTCAGACAGAACTATGGCTGGAGTGTATCCTTCCTCTGTGGGCCTGACTTTTGTTTACACAGATGCAGAAAAATCCTGTCTGGATAGAGGTGGATGGGAGTGAGCAGATGCAGATGGGCTGGGATGGGTTGAGAGTCCACAGTGGTATAGGAGAGATGATGCCACTTCAAAGGCTACAGGGGACCACTGGGGCAAGAGCAGGATGAAGGATAAGACAGAGACCCAGAGGGGAATCATGCCGTAAGAGATAAAGTGGAGCCTGCCAGGAGCACCAGCAGGCATGACCAAGCAAAGACAGGCAAGGACGTGCCAGAGTCTTCAACAGAGGACACCAGGGAGGGATGCCGTCCTCAGCCATCTCCGGTCCAGGCAACAGGCCAGAGCAGCTGTTCCATGGCAGAGCCAAAAAGGACCCAGAGGTCACTCCATGGGGGTCTATGGATTCCATCCACCCACACAGTCTCCCAGCCCACCCACCCCACACCCAGATGCCATCTTAGTGAGGAAATATGAGAAGCACATTTTACATTTTTAAAAAGGAACATTTATCTAAAAGGCATTAAATTGTTGCATCAGACTAATTGTACAGGACTGAACCAGATTTGGGCACTGCCTCTTCTCCTGTATTTCTGTACTGGCAAGAAGCTTGTAAGGAAGACCAGCCCAGATTATTAGAAAAGAAGGACTATTAAATGAAGTTTGATCTAAAGCTGCTTCCATACATATTTTAAGTTAGGCCTAAAGGTTTCTCCATATATAGGGAACTGTAACCTAACCGGATGTGTAAATAGACTATAACCTATTCTTGTAACAAGTAGGCAAGTCTCAGCCAACCACAGGCAGCTATATTGATTCAAATAGGGAAAACACCCAACTGTAACCAATCCAGCTGTTTCTATACCCCACTTCTGTTTCTATCCATCACTTTTTCTGTCTGCAAATGTTATGTGACCATGTGGCAACTCTGGAGTCATTCTGAACCTATCTAGTTCAGAGGACTGCCCAATTCATGAATCATTTCTTACTCAATCAAGCTCTGTTTAATTTGTCTAAAGTTTTTCTTTTAACAGAACTTATTCTCTTTGCCTCTATGCTGCATAAATAACCATTGTTTGTTCTGATCCTTATTTTAATTGCTCACATTATGATATAGAATGAACAAAATAGTTCCCAATTGTATTTGAAAAACCTAGTTTTCATTATCCATATTTAAATAGGGGATAGAAATATCTTCTGATATCTTCCGGATTTTTTTTTGGAGACGGGGTCTGGCTCTATCGCCCAGGCTGGAGTGTAGTGGTGTGACCACAGCCCACTGCAGCCTCGATCTCCTTGCCTTGCTGGGACCACAGACGTGTACCACCATGCCTGGCTAATTTTGTTGTTGTTGTTGTTGTTGTTGTATTTTTTGCTGCAGACAGGGTCTTACTATGTTGCCCAAGCTGGTCTTAAACTCCTGGGCTCAAGCAATCCACACGCCTCAGCCTCCCAAAGTGTTGGGATTCCAGACATGAGCCACCACGTGCAGCCTCAAGTTCTTCATTTGCCTGTTTTTGAAGATGGAGGAAGTAGGTCTTGTGAAGAATGACAGAAAAGACACAGATGTGAGAGAAAATCAGAGAAAGTGAGGCACACAATTTGCTTTTCCTACTTAGAGCTCTGTAGCTCACCATTACAGTAACAGCATTTTCAGAGCAGCAAAGGGGATCACATTTTTGGTTCACTTCCCTAGCCTTACCAAAGGTGGATGAGCTCCAGCAGTCTTGTGATTGCTGCTTGATGAAAGGTATGTGGTACTGCCCATTCTCTCTTCAACACACCCTCCTCCACTACTCACAATGGCAAAAGGCAGGGAGGAGGACTGTAAGCCTTAATTGTTTTTCATTGGCAGACCTCCCAACTTCTAGAACTGAGATGTTCTGTGTTCAGGGAAATTCCCAGCAATGATCTGCGAGAATGTGGGTTAATTAGCCACAGGCCATGATGCAACATAATAGCAATGAGGGTTTGGGGTGGCGTCATGAATGACAAGAAGAGGTAGGCTCCCCTTATACAAGGTAGACAAGCTTCACTATACTCTATAAATTAGGAAACCCTTTAACATTCACTAATCATTTTCAAGATTCATTATTTCTAAATCATAAAGTTCTCCAGATTGGGGACCAGGTTGTGTAATTGATTCTACATCCACTCATTTGTCCAATTATTAATCCACATACACAGGCATTCATTAACTAATTTTATTGATAACACATTGTGCCACACACTGTGGATACATAGAACAAGATACAATTCCTGCACTCAACAGGCTCAGAAGCTAGCGGAGAAAGACAAAGCACCAAACTATCAATTCCCACTTATTATCAATATCATTGACAGCAGTATGAGAAATTAAGCCATCTGTGAGCCTAAAGCAAACTTCTAACAAGGTATGTAATAACATGGCACTGGCACATAGTCAGTGCTCAGAAAAATGCTAAATCTCTTTCCTGTCCTCAAAGAAGTGTTGATACTAATACACTTCAGGAAGTGCTGCCAAAATACAGCGCTAACAACAGGGGCCTGAGGATAATGACATAAAATTCTGTTGAATTAACAGAGTGCCTGTCACTTGTACTTAACAGTTATCTCAAATTTGGGCATTAACATATATGTCTACATCAAAAAAGGTGATGGCTCTCTTAACTAGATGTTGGTATCTATAGTTAGACCAAGGCTGCTGAATAATGATGGGTGAAATTAATAGTAAATAGAAACAAATGGGCAGCTTTATCTTTTATAAACAAATTTCGTTAAATATGGCAATGACTTAGCTTTTTGTGGTCAATGGCTAGAGAAGAAAAATAAAACCAATAAATCAAACAAGTATGAAAAACTGAAGGCCTAGAAACTTAGCCTGCATCTCAAATAAACCAGGCTGTGGACATATGACTTGAGTTCTTGAGATTCAACTCACCATTTTATTAAAGTGTCAGGAGGAATTTTCCACCTCCTCCTAGATTGCAGAAGAAAGGTTTGTCTGTCTTATAGATGTTCCACTCTAAGAAATCTGAAGGCCTGCAAAATCTGCTCATTTATGGGAAAACAGAATGAAACTTATAATCAAGAGTTGAGTCCTTGAGGACAGTAAGGATGAAAAGACAGGGAATTATGGAGGAAAAGAAGGTCAGAGAGGGAAGAATAACTTTATGATGTCCAGATGAGGACAACTTTGTACTGAAGGATGAGCATCATAATAAGTAAAGAATTCTCACTTGAACCCAGGAGACGGAGGTTGCAGTGAGCCGAGATTGTACCACTGTACCACAGAGCAAGACTCTGTCTCAAAAAAAAAAAAAAAAAGAATTCTGCACTTGGATTTCATATATAAAGAATTCTGCACTTGGACTTCATATATAAAGAATTCTGCACCTGGGCTTCATATATAAAGAATTCTGCACCTGGACTTCATATATAAAGAATTCTGCACTTGGACTTCACATATAAAGGATCTAGAAAGATTTCCTTTCTCGTAACGGAATGAACCTTCCCACTCAGCGAAACCTAGAAGTAGAGCTAAGGAGTTACGGCTGTTAAACACATCTGATAGCTAACAGAAATAGGAATTCAGTTATTGAATAGATTAAGTTAGAGTTCTGTTAGCATTAACACTAGGAGTTTTGTACAAGCACACTAAAAGTTCCATAGAAATTTCCTTTATAAAATTGGAATAAACATGTTTGAGAGGTAAGGAAGATTTTCAAAAAATATAAGAAAAGTTTTCACAAAATCTCACCTAAATATATACAAATCATTTTATCTTTCACAAGTTTATTACAATGACATGAACTCAACAAATATCTTTTGATTTAATAAATAGAAAAACATTTCTTAGGTATTTCTTAAGAAATCCTTCTAGCTTGATGTAAGTTACTGTAGTTATAAAAATACTGTACTTAAAACTATGTGCCAGGCACTATTCTAAAAGCTTTACATATGATAACTCATCTCATAGTACTCTGCTGAAGTGTTACCAAATATTCTGATTCTTCTCCTCCAAAGCACATGATAGGATGGCACTTTCTAGCCTCCTTAAATTTAGCCATGATCATGCAACTTACTTTGATGAAGAGTAAGTGGAAGAGAGGCATGTCACTTCTGGGTGACGTAAGTCTTTAAAAGCCAGTGCAGGGTCTGCCAAATCTCTTCCCCTATCATGGTAAGTGGCAATGCTCAGGTTGGTAGAGCCTCAGTTAGCCTATCAGCTCTATTAGCAGAGACCCACAGAACTCTCAAGAGTCAGGAACCATGAGTGGGAAATAAATCTTCGGGGTATAAGCCTCTAAGATTTGGGAGTTACCTGTTATTGCAATTTAACCTAGCCTATCCAAACTGATGCAGATGAGTACTAGATAGTTGAAAAAAAGAAGACAGAATTTCTTTTCCAATATTCTGTAATTTAGATTGTTCATTATTCCAAACTTTCTCCCTGCCATATCATTTGCTCCCCAACCTGTCCCAGAAAACAAGTCATAAAAATTGTTATCTGAATTTTGGCATTATGAGAATCATGAATTTATGCAGTCTCTTACTTATTTATTTACATTGAGACAGGGTCTTGTTCTGTTGCCCAGGCTGGAGTGCAGTGACACAATCACAATTCACTACAGCCTTGACTTCCTGGGTTCAAGCAATCCTCCCACCTCAGTCTCCCCAGTAGCTGGGACTAGGAGCATGCACCACTGCACTCAGCTAACGTTTCTGTAACGACAAGGTCTCACTCTGCTGATTAGTCTGGTCTTGAACTTCCGGGCTCAAGTGATCCTCCTGCCTGGCCTCCCAAAGAGCTGGGATTACAGGTAAAAGTGACCACATGTGGCCTGTCATTTTTTTTTTAATATTCTCCTTTTAAAAAAGTTACTACTAGTTAAAAAATAGAAATCCATCCTTGCACAACACACATACAGAATAATTTACCCTAGCAAAAAATTCAAACTCCCAAGTATAAAAAGTAAAAATAACCAAACCTCTTACCTTGATTTCTTTATATGCATACCTAGATTTTTTTTTTAAGAGAGAGAGACATGGTGTCACAGAAAGTGTTTACCTATTACTTTGCAAAGTCCTTACTTAACAGCTTTCCAGTTAACAATTGTATTATATGGTCATAACACAATTTATTTAACAATGTCCCTACTGAAGGACATTTCAACTTGTTCCACATTTTTATTTAATTGCAATGCGTGATTTATCCCAACAAGTAAAATTTATCCCAAGAAGTGGGCCTGTTTAAAGGGCCTTTTTTAAACAATCAAAGGGTATGTATATTTCACATCAACAGGTACTGCCAAACTGTTCTTCAAAATGATGATACCAACAGTACTATCAAAATACATGAAAGTGCCCTTTCTCCTCAGATCCTCACAAAACTGGATATTACCCATTTTAAAAAATATCTGCCAATCTGGGAATCAAAAAAATGATGTTTCAGTGTTTTAGGTTTTTTAAAATTTGTACTGATTTAATTATTTGTTTCCAACTTTTTTTGACTATCTCTGTATGTTGTCTTTGGAGAAATATCTACCTGTCCATATTTTTTGTTTTTTAATAGGGTTAGCTTTTTTATATTATTTATAGATTTTAATCTATTATGAATACTAAGGCTTTTCAATTTGTCTTGCAAATATTCTCTCTAACTCTTCATTTATAAATGCTGGCTTTCAACATATAGATTTTACGGTTAAATTTGTCAAAATTTCCCATTATAATTTCTGGGTTTCGAGATACAGTTTTTAAACTAATTCCAAGCTTAATAAATAAATTGAGAGTACATATACACAAAGGATACAATTGATCCTGGGTTTTTTCACCTCTTTATGTGCACTCTGAGCTTACTTTATTCTTTTATATCAATGGGTATGATCTCTCAGAGTGCTAAGGCACTCAAAAGCACCCAGCACAACATCCAGTGTGTAGATTTTCAATAAATGTTCATTTATTTCATTCCTCCTGAGTCCCATTAGTTTGGAGACAACAGACACATAATTCTTTTTAAAATATTTTCCAACAGAATTCCAATTGTGTTTAGGGTGACAACATGCCCAGCCAAAACAACTACATTTCCCAGCCTCGTCTGCAGCTACGGGTGGCAATGTGACACAGTTCTGGTTAATGAGATGTAAGCAGAAGTCACTGAACTAAGCTTCCAGGAAGCTCTTTGAAAGAGAACAGGCACAGCTGGTATGTGCCTTTTGCCATCTGCCCTTCTCCTCCTTCCTGTCTGGAAAGCAGATGCAATGCTGACTGGAGAGCAGTCATTGTGAGGCTTCAAAGCGGCAGTATCACTAAGGAGGCCTGAATGGAAAGGCAGCAACAGCGTGGGTCTCTGATAGCTTCTCTGAGCCACTGACCAACCCTAGAATCCCTACCTCTGGACTTCTTGGTATAAAAGGAAAATAACCGTTTACATGTTTAAGACAGTATGAATGAGTCAGGTTTTCTGTTCATTGCAGCGGAATCCATATCTAAACTATATGTCAGGGTTCACCCAACATCTTCATATAAATTTTAAAACAATTCTTTCATTTTCATTGCTTGAGATAATCTCTTGAAAAAAAGTTATGCTGGTTTGAAAGACAAGTTCTCTATTCACAAATACACTTTTATTTTATTTAAATATTTATTTGTAAGACAGAGTCTCGCACTGTCGCCCTGGCTAGAGTGCAGTGCCGTGATCTCCGCTCACTGCAATCTCTGCCTCCCAGGTTCAAGTGATTCTCCTGCCTCAGCCTCCCAAGTAGCTTGGGATTACAGGCGCCTGCCACCACACCCAGCTAATTTTTTGTATTTTTAGTAGAAATGGGGTTTCACTATGTTGGCCGGCTGGTCTCAAACTCCTGACCTTGTGAGGGATTACAGGCGTGAGCCAAGGCACCCAGCCTTATTCACAGATATACTTAATTTTAAAAGGAGAAATCAAATCATTAAGCACTTCAAATATAAAATTCAAGAGCACCCTTAAGGGGAAGTCAGTAATCAGCAACATATGGTGTCACCTGTGCTAACTTGGTGTTAAATTACCCTTATCAGCATACCACATGGCTTGTTTTAGCTGTGACATAAAATTTAGGCATGTAAGACTTTTCAATGAAAAAAAAAAGTCGCAGCTGAGAAGGAATTCTTAACAATTATACAAGACTGAGTATGTATTTTTGTCATTAATCCATTCCCAAGAATTTGGGCTCACTTGTAGCTTGAAATATAGAATTAAGAAAATATTAGAGAATGTGCCAAGGGAAAGTCCCATCACTCTCCAAAATCATGTTCTTCAAAGTATTTCACTAGATAAGAAAGGAAAAGCAAAAGGTGATGCAACTGTTTAACCACTCTGCTACTGGAGAGAGCAGTCTCAAAATGTAGTCCCGTTTTAGTCCTCACTTCAGCTAGCTAGCCTTTGAAAACTGAAAAAGGAGCAAAAGCCCCAACGAAGAAGCAGATTCAGCCCTCGACAGAGGTCCTCTCCAGGATGGCAGTCACTTCAGCTTGGGAAAGAAGGGGAAATGGGGGGCATAAGCTGTAAGCTCCAGGAGACTGAGGACTAGCTTTGTCATCTTTGCAGCTTCTTCTTTGTTTTTTATTTTTTAGAGAAAAGGTCTCATTATGTCACCCAGGCTGGAGTGCAGTGGCTATGCACAGATATGATCATCGCACACTACAGCCTCAAACTCCTGAGCTTAAGTGATCCTCCCACCTAGGCCTTCCAGGTGGCTGGGACTACAGGCAGGCACCACTGCACCTGGCTGCAGCTTCTTCATGATCAGCCACCAAGGCCTCGACCAAGAATAATTTTCTTTTCAAAACCACCTACCCATCCCCCATCAAAGTGTCGTTCACATGGCATCAGATATTTTTAAATTGAGTTCTTCAACTATGAATAAACTCCCTTACTCACATTGAACACTGTCCTGATTTGCCTCTGTAATTAGAAGAAGTGTACCACATGCTACTGATCACAATCTTTTTACCCTCTACCTGTAAGGGGAAGGAAGGCGGAGAAAGAATAGAGTAGAATACAGACAAGAAAGTCAACAAAGGGCAATGCACAAAACATATGTATATGGTCTCAACTGTAAACTATCCACATTAACAAAGAACTATACAGCTGCGAAAGCCAGACATAAATCCCCTATTCCCATCCAGTCCAATGCATTGGTTAGTTATTATTTTAATTCTTCCTTTTACAAATGGACCGTATCACTCCTCAGAGTTTAATACACTTTTTGGCATATGTATCTACAAGTATAGACAGAGCTTACCAAACTTTTTGAAATACGTATCTACAAAACAGTAAAAAAATTACTTTAATTGCAAAAAGACTTCTGTTCAAAGTGTTAATCTGAAGCACCATTTGAAAGTGTCTGAAGTTCTGATTTATGTCAGCCAAGTTAAGAAAAGTAGGTAACAAGGTATCAGTAAGAATTCCAAAGTAATATCTGTCTTAGGTAATCAATCACCAAATAATTAGAAACTGTCTAAAATGGATCTCATACACAAATACCTAAATTTGGTAATCCAGTTCCCTACTAAACAGAAAGGCAGGGCTGTTTTACAGAGAAGCTACACAGTAGAACAAGCCATAGACTAGAAATCAGTATGTGTTTCTAGAAACACCTGATCTTTGACAAACCTGACAAAAACAAGCAATGGGGAAAGGAGTCCCTGTTTAATAAATGGTGTTGGGAAAACTGGCTAGCCATGTGCAGAAAGCAGAAACTAGACCCCTTCCTGACATCTTACACTAAAATTAACTCCAAATGGATTAAAGACTTAAGACCTAACACCATAAAAATCCTAGAAGAAAACCTAGGCAAAACCATTCAGGACATAGGTGTAGGCAAGGACTTCATGACCAAAACACCAAAAGCATTGGCAACAAAAGCCAAAATAGACAAATGGGACCTAATCAAACTCCACAGCTTCTGCACAGCAAAAGAAACAGTCATTACAGTGAATCAGCAACCAACAGAGTGGGAAAAAATTTTTGCAATCTACCCATCTGACAAAGAGCTAATATCCAGAATCTACAAAGAACTAAAACAGATTTACCAGAAAAAAACAAATAAGCCCATTTGAAAGTGGGCGAAGGATATGAACAGACACTTTACAAAAGAAGACATACATGAGGCCAACAAACATATGAAAAAATGCTCATCATCACTGGTCATTAGAGAAATGCAAATCAAAACTACATTGAGATACCATCTCACGCCACTTAGAATGGCAATCATTAAAAAATCGCAAGACAATAGATGCTGGAGAGGATGTGGAGAAATAGGAACACTTTTACACTGTTGGTGGGAGTGTAAATTAGTTTAACCATTGTGGAAGACAGTGTGGTGATTCCTCAAGGACTTAAAAATAGAAATTCCATTTGACCAACAATCCCATTACTGGGTATATATCCAAAGGATTATAAATCGTTCTACTATAAGGACACATGCACACAAATGTTCATTGCAGCACTGTTTACAATAGCAAAGACCTGGAAACAACCCAAATGCCCATCGATGTTAGACTGGACAGGGAAAATGTGGCACATATACACCATGGAATACTATGCAGCCATAAAAAACGATGAGTTCGTGTCCCTTGTAGGGACATGGATGAACCTGGAAACCATCATTCTCAGCAAACTGATGCAAGAACAGAAAATCAAACACCGCATGTTCTCATTCATAGGTGGGTGTTGAACAATGAGAACACATGGACACAGGGAAGGAAGCATCATACACTGGGGTCTGTTGGGGGGAAATAGGGGAGGGACTGTGGGAGGTGGGGAGTTGGGGAGAGATAGCATGGGGAGAAATGCCAGATATAGGTGATGGGGAGCAAGGCAGCAAATCACACTGCCATGTGTGTACCTATGCA
>CAUYLG010002459.1:0-20799 GCA_963573385.1 Cacajao melanocephalus
TGGTGGGAGTGTAAACTAGTTCAACCATTGTGGAAGACAGTGTGGTGCTTCCTCAAGGACCTAGAAATAGAAATTCCATTTGACCCAGCAATCCCATTACTGGGTATATACCCAAAGGATTATAAATCATTCTATTATAAAAACACATGTACACGTATGTACATAGTGGCACTGTTTACAATAGCAAAGACCTAGAACCAACTCAAATGCCCATCAACGATAGACTAGACAAGGAAAATGTGGCACATTTACACCATGGAATACTATGCAGCCACAAAAATGATGAGTTCGTGTCCTTTGTAGGGACATGGATGAATCTGGAAACCATCATTTTTAGCAAACTGACACAAGAACAGAAAATCAAACACTGCATGTTCTCACTCATAGATGGGTGTTGAACAATGAGAACACATGGACACAGGGAGGGGAGCATCACACACTGGGGTCTGTTGTGGGCGGTGCCCAAGGGAGGGACAGCAGGAGTTGGGGAGGTCAGGGAGGGATAACATGGGGAGAAAAGCCAGATGTAGGTGACCAGGGAATGGAGGCAGCAAACCACATTGCCGTGTGTGTACCTATGCAACAATCCTGCATGATCTGCACATGTACCCCAGAACCTAAAGTACAATTAGAAAAAAAAAAACTATCATGGTAAAGACTTGAGGGAGGAATATTCCGTAGAAAAATTAGAGTATTGTTTGTAGAGAGGCATTACATGTATAAAGTAATTACTTTAATTGGTCACTGAAATGTGAGTTAAGTGTCTATAAATCTTTGCAACTATAGCAAGCACGATTATGGTTGCCCTCCCTACAGTCCTGCCCCATTCTCTTGACCAACAGAACTCTGATATTGTTGGGATGGCTGATGGGCCCAATAAATAGTGAGATATCTAATTTAGTCCCATTTGCCAGTGATTGGCCTAGGGGTAGGTATACGGCCCCATTTTGAACACTGATACATAAGCCTTCTGGAGGCCTGCATGAGAGACAGAGAATAAATGGTATGCAAGGAGAGAGCACTTTGGCTCTCGCCTACTTCCTTCCTGCTTAAAATGCTGTCCCACTGGGATGTAATGCTCGCAGCTTCAGCAATCATTCTGTAGCCATGAGAAGAGACATCACCAGCATAGGAGGGTGGCAGTAAAGAAAGACAAAAAAAGTGTGGTGCCTAAGCCTGAGGCTTTGATGGCTTCAAAGAGCCTTTGAACCAATCCTGGATCAACTCCAGAATTTCTGTCTAATAAACAATAAATAACTCTATGTTTTAAATCCATGTTAGAGGTGGGTTCTATTACTTGTCAACAATGGCTGCATACTTACATATGTGGCTACACATACTTATAGCTAACAGCTATTTAACTTAGTAGAGAAATATCTTTCAATTATTCATTTTAAGGAAATGAATAAGGAATATATTTAAATCATTTATTTTTCAGAGACAAATTCTCGCTCTGCACCCAGCCTGGTGTGAAGTGGCACAATTATGGCTCAATGCAACCTGGAATTTCTTGGCTCAAGCGATCCTCCTACCTCAGCCTCCCAAGTAGCTGGGACTACAGGAACATGGCACCACACCCAGCTAATTTTTTATTTTATTTTTATTTTTGTAGAGACGGGGTCTTGCTGTGTTACCCAGGCTGGTCTTGAACTTCTAGACTCAAGTGATCCTCCCACTTCAGCCTCCTGAGTAGCTGGGACTGTAAGCATGAACAACCACACTCAGCCCCTAGACAAACTGACTTCTCCAACTCAGCCAGGCTCAAAATCTATATTGACTGTTATATTTGTTATATCTTCCCTAATTCCATCAGTAAATGCCATCAAATTATGTCAATTCTATACCATGATTTTTGACATTAGCATGAATCAGAATCACTTGTTAAAACAGACTGCTGGGGCTGAGCATTGTGGCTCATGCCTATAATCCCAGCACATTGGGAGGCTAAGGTGGGCAGATCACTTAAGGTCAGGAGTTTGAGACCAGCCTGACCAACATGGTGAAACCCTATCTCTGCTAAAAATACAAAAATTATCCAGGCATGGTGGCACCTGCCTGTGGTCCCAGCTACTTCAGAGGCTGAGGCAGGAGGATCGCTTGAACCTGGGAGGCAGAGGCTGCAGTGCCACCGCACCGTAGCCTGGATGACGGAGCAAGACTCTGTCTCAAAACAAACAAACAAAAGATTGCTGGGGACCATCTCCAGAGTTTATGACTCAGTAAGTCTTACGTAGGGCCTGAGAATGTGCATTTCTAACAAGTTCCCAGGTGATGCTGAAGCTGCTGATCTGGGGACCATACTTTGACAACCACTGCCCTACACTATGTCCTCAAACTTCATCTCACTGAAGCCTTGTTAGATCTTACACAGTGATGTGGCCTTCCCTCTCTTGGCCAAACCATTACTTATTTCTTTTTATTTCAGGGATATGAACATTATGAGACTCCAAGAGATAGAAATAGGATAAAGAGCTGTTCCTCCCTCTACATTCTACCAGATACAACTGTGAAATAATGTATAACTTCTATTTGCTCCTATGCTGGCCTTAAAATGAACACCTTTAACTCTAAAATGGTCCTGGCCCAGAGCTGAATGCTTACTCGTTCTGCAGAGGACACAGAAAGGTTACCCAAGCTTGCAGCTGAGTTTCTGGAAGCAAACTGGTGACTCTCCCAACAGTGAGCAGCTGTTCTGCCCCTCATATTAATTTCTTCTGGGCAGAAAAAGCAAGCCCACAGAGATATGTAATCACAAGTCTTTCGGTTTATTGGTACAAAGAAGCATGATTTCTATACAGAGAGGCCATAGCAAAGGTTTTACAGAGTCCTGGCAGTTTCCTCCTTTGTAGGTATGCTACCCATCTCAGGGAAAGCAGCCACAAACTCTGGTGTGTCTTGCTCAAGAGCAACACACATAAGTCATACTTGAGTGATGCCATTAAATTAAGTTTTCATCTATAGCCCCTAAAATTACCACCATGTTTGCAAAAATCCCATGATGAGCCCTCAGTCCCCATGCTGAGCCCTCAGTCCCCATGCTGACTTGACCTATCAGTAGCATTTGATATTCATGCTGCTATAACAAAGTACCATTGACCAGTAGCTTAGAGACAATGGAGATTTATTCCTCACCATTCTGGAGACTGGGAAGTCCAAGATCAAGGTGCCAGCAGATTCAGTGTTAGGTAAGAATACGTTTCTTTGTTCATAGCACCTTCTCACTGTGTATTCACATGGTGGAAGGGGCAAGGCAGCTCTCAGATGCTTCTTTTTTCATAAGGACACTAATCCTATTCATGAGGCCTCTACCCTCATGACCTAATCACCTCCCGAAGGCTCCACCTCCTAAAACCTGCTGTGGTTTGGACATTCATCCCAACTAAACCTTATGTTAAAATTTTGTCCTAATGTTGGATACAGAGCCTAATAAGAGTTTGGGTCATGGGGGTGGGTCCCTCATGAAGAGATTAATGCACTCCCTCGGGATGAGTGAGTTCTCCTGCTATTAGTTCCTGCAAGAGGTGACTGTTGAAAAGTGCCTGGCACCTCCCACTTCTCTTGCTTCCTCTCTCGCCATGTGATCTCCACATTTGCCAGCCAGCCTTTTGCCTTCCACCATGAGCAGAAGCAGCCTGGGGCCTCACCAGATGTCCAATCTTGAACCTTCCAGCTAGCAGAATTGTGAGCCAAATAAACCTCTTTTCTTTATAAACTACCTAGCTGCAGGTATTCCTTTATAGCAACACGATGCTAAGACAGCATCACACTGGGGATTAGTTTTCAACATTTGAATTTTGGTAGGGGGAGCAAACATTCAGCCCATAACAGCATAGTCAATCATTTCCTTGTCTCTGATACACTTACTTCACCTGCCTTTTAGGGCATGAGACTTTCGTGGGTTTCTTCCTACTTCATCCCCATGAAGTGCTTTACTGATTTCTCAGTCTCCTTTCCTGAACTCTCCTTTTATACCCTCATAATATTGGAGTACACCAGGGATCCATCCTTGATTGCCACCTCTAGCTACTCATGACCCCATCCAGTCCTCTGACTTTATATTCCATCTATGTGCAAATAATCGACTAATTTATATCTCTAGGCCAGTCATCTCTTCCAAACCTAAGATTCCCCTATGAATTAACAGGTTTCAAACTTATCTCTTAATTTCAATATCTCCCACCTGCTCCTCCAATAAAATCTCAATAATGAGGAATTTCATGTTTCCATTCACTCAAACCAAAATTCTTGGAGTCATCCTTACCTTATTTTTCTTTTACATTCTATGTTCAATCACAGCTCTACCTTCAAAATAGTCTTCTGGATTTACCAGAAGCCAGATTTCACCATTACTCCAAGGGTCCAAGCCTCTATTGTCTTCTGGATTATTGTAGAGCCTCCTAAGTAGTCTCCCTTCTTTATCCTTGACATCTTACAGACTATTCTTAGGATAGTAGCTACCGTGGTTTATATATTTGAACTTTCTAAATATCATGTTGAAATTTTTTCCCAATATAGATTCTAGCAGGAGGTATTGGGCCATGAGAGTGGATCTCTCATGAATGGCTTTGTGCCATCCTCACAATGAATGAGTCTCACTCTGTTAGTTCCCATGAGAGCTGATTGTTGATAAGTATTTTGGACTTCCCTCTTCACTCTCTTGCTTCCTTTCTCATTGTGTGATCTGCATAGGCCAGCTTCCCTTCACCTTCTGCCAAGAATAGAAGTTTCCTGAGGCCCTCATCAGAAACAGATGTTGGCACCATGCTTCTTGTACAGCCAGCAGAACTATGAGCCAAATAAACTTCTTTTCTTTATAAATTACCCAGCCTTGGGTATTCCTTTATGGCAATACAAATGGACTGAAACAGTAGTCAAAGTGATCCCTTCTTTTAAAATGTGAATCAGGTGTAAGGAAGGGGTCTAGTTTCAGTTTTCTGCATATGGCTAGCCAGTTTTCCCTGCACCATTTATTAAATAAGGGATCCTTTCCCCCTTGCTTGGTTTTGTCAAGTTTATCAAAGATCAGATGGTTGTAGATGTGTGGCATGATTTCTGAGGTCTCTGTTCTGTTACATTGGTCTATATGTCTGTTTTGGTACCAGTACCATGCTGTTTTGGTTACTGTAGGCTTATAGTATAATTTGAAGTCAGGTAGCATGATGTTCTTTTTGCTTAGGATTATCTTGGCTATACAAGCTCTTCTTTGGTTCCATACGAAATTTAAAGTAATTTTTTTCTAATTCTGTGAAGAAAGTCAATGATAGTTAGATGGGAATAGTGTTGAATGTATAAATTACTTTGGGCAGTATGGCCATTTTCACATTGATTCTTCCTATCCATGAGCATGGATTTTTTTCCATTTGTTTGTGTCTTCTCTTATTTCTTTGAACAGTGGTTTGTAGTTCTCCCTGAAGAATGCTTCACATCTCTTGTTAGTTCTATTCCTATGTATTTTATTCATTTGTAGCAATTTTGAATGGGAGTTCCTTCATGGTTTGGCTCTCTGCTTGTTTATTGTTGATATATAGAAATGCTTGTGATTTTTGCTCATTGATTTTGTATCCTGAGACTTTGCTTAAGTTGCTTATCAGCTTCAGGAGGTTTGGGGCTGAGACAATGGGGTTTTCTAGATACAGGATCATGTCATCTGCAAACAGAGACAGTTTGACTTCCTTTCTTCTTATTTAGATACTTTTTATTTCTTTCTGTTGCCTGATTGCCCTGGCCAGAACTTCCAATATTATGCTGAACAGGAGTGGTGAGAGGGGCATCCTTGTCTTGTTCTGGTTTTAAAAGGGAATGTTTCCAGCTTTTGCCCATTCAGTATGATTTTGGCTATGGGTTTGTCATAAATAGCTCTTATTATTTTGAGATATGTTCCATCAATATCTAGTTTATTGAGACTTTTTAGCATGAAGGGATGTTGAATTTTATTGAATGCTTTTTCTGCATCTATTGAGATATTCATGTGGTTTTTGTCATTGGTTCTGTTTATGTGGTGGATTACATTTACTGATTTGCATATGTTGAACCCTCTTCGCATCCCAGGGAATGCATGCGGGGCTTAAAACCTAGATGACAGGTTGATAGGTACAGCAAATCACCATGGTGCATGTATACCTATGTAACAAACCTGCACATTCTGCACATGTATCCCAGAACTTAAAGTAAAATAGAAAATATATTTTAGGGAAAGAAGATTATCCTCTGGGAATTAAACTGAAGTCATAACATATAAAATGGATTGGAAGAGAGATATACAAAAGGAAAAAAGAATTTTCTTCTTACATCCAAGAATAGGATAGTAATGAATTATATTTTGAGGGCCAAATGACCAGTCATCTTAAAGTAGCAGAAAGGATCCCAGGCTTCAGTCAATAGCTAACCTTGACTATAAATTAATTTAAAGTTTTGGTAAATCTAAAAAAAGGACTATCAAAAAGGGATTGTGTCAACCATGGAAAAAAGAAAATCACAAAAGTTGGTGATATTCATCCAAATAGTTTCCAACAGCAAAGAGCTTTATATAATATACTATACATAGTATAATTACCCTTTGGTAAGATTATCTTTACAGAAAGGATAGATGAATCTGATGATTTTTAACTTTTACCATTAAACATTCGATTTATAAAAAAAAAGAAAATGTGAATCAGATTGTAGCTCAACTATGTTTAAGAGCTCATAAAGTTTCTCCACTACAGAATAAAAGCCAAAGCCCTTACAATGGCCTAAAAGGCCACATGATCTGTTCCCACCCCAACCTTTTCATCTCTCTGATCTCTTCTCCTACTACTGTTTTTCATGCTTTTACCACTCTGCTCTCATCACATAGGCCTCTTGGCTGTACCTTACATCTGCCAGGCACACTTCCACCTCAGAGCTTTGCATTAGCCATTTCCTCAACATGGAACACTCTTTCGTTAAATGATATGTGACCAGCGCTTCACTTCCTACAAGTCTTTGCTCAGATTTCACCTTTTTATTAACATCTATATATCTCATGCTGTTTAATACTGCTATCTGCCACTTTCAGCCCTCTCAACCCCCTTTATCCTGCTCTACTTTTTGTTGTATTCCACAGTGTTTACAATCTCACGTTATTATTGCTAGTTGATGTATTATACTTTTTACGTATTGTCCTTCTGACACACTGGAAGGAAAGCTGTACAGTAGTAGGGATACTTGTCTGCTCTGTGCTGTTTTCTAAGCACCTGGAATTATGCCTAGCACACAGTTTTGATCAATACATACTTTGGATCCCTCTCTTCTAAATTCCAACAATACTCATTTTTTTTTTCTTTTTTTCTTAATCCCCTGGGCATCCATCCCTGAGTGCCATTCACTGGCTGACTCCTAGAGTTCCACCCTGCCCCATTCCTGGGTGTCTTCGGTGTGTGCCACCCCCCCACCATGCCCTCTGTAGGGCCCCGGGCACCCATCTCACCAACTGAGTGCCAGTCCTTAGCCCACCCTTTTGGAAGTCTACTCCCTCCTACTCTGGGTAATGGCAGCCTGGTGCACTTCCCTGCCAGCATGAATGGGCTATCAGGTTGTATCACCTTGGTAAAATTCACCACCATTAATGTTCCTCAGATAACCAAGCCAACAATACTAATGATAGAACAAGAATGCCAGCTTACCAATCTCAGACTTAAAATAGAAGTTACCAGATGTCCACAGCCCTAACAGTGCATTAACTTCCTGCACAAGCTACATGGAAACACAAATTATAATCAGAAGGCTCGGAGTCAGAACAAGGAGTATTTAGATATCTGATGGTCTCAGATACTAATTAACTTGCATCTTCACAATGGAGCCATATCCAGTGTTGACTGGTAGAGATCACAGGCAAGGCACAATCCATGCACAATGCTAACCAGGCTCTCCTGATTCATTTATTTAACACATTTCCTGGGTGCTTATGATGAGTCATGCAGTGTGGGAAGCAGGCACTGAGCATACAAGGACAAATAAGACAAAATAGCTCTTGTTCCTGCTTTTGAGGAGTTTGCTTTCTAGAGAAGAAGACAAATAATAAGCCAATAAACATATAATGAAGAAAATGACCACAGGCTGTGCTAAGAGCTGTGACTAAAACAGAGTCATGGGATAAAGCCATTTCAGACAGGGTGGTCATGAAAGAGCTTAGTGAAGCCTGAGGATGAATGTGAGGTGGTCGTGAGATGAGCTGGAGGAAGCTTTCCAAGCAGGGGCAGCAGCAAGTCTAAAGGCCCAGTGTAGGGGGTAAGAGAGGAGTTGGGTTAGCTTTTAAAAAAACAGAAAGAAGCTAGCCAGTATGAGTGGAAGAGAGGTATGGAACACATTTCTAGAAAAAAGCAGGTCATGGAAGTTTTCACAAAATCTTGGTAGGGAATTTGATTTTCAAGGCACTAGCAAGTATATTCTGAAGAAAAGTTTAGAGGAACGTAAGAATAGATGGTAGGATACCATTTAGGAGGCTATCATGAGAGTTCATGCAAGAGATGCTAGTGGCTTAGACTAAGAAGGTGGTAATAAGGATGAGAAGTGGAAAAATTGAGATAAATTCTGGAGCGATACATCTCACTTGGGATTTGTTGTTGTTGTTGTTGTTTGTTTGTTTGTTTGTTTTGAGAAAGAATGTTGCCTCTGTTGCCGAGGCTGGAGTGCAGTGGCATGGTCTAGGCTCACTGCAACCTCTGCCTCCCAGGCTCAAGCCATCCTACCACCTCAGCCTCCCGAGAGGGAGTAGTGGGGACTACAAGTGGACACCATCACGCCTGCCTAATTTTTGTATTTTTAGTAAAAACTGACTTTCACAATATTGCCCAGGGTGGTCTCAAACTCCTGATCTCAAGTGATCGACCCACCTCAGCCTCCCAAAGTGCTGGGATTACAGGTGTGAGTGACTGTGCCCTGCCACATTCATGGAATTTTAAGTTGGAATGAATGTAGTGAGGAGAGTAAATAAAAAGGAAAAAACAAAGATTAACTGGTTTCAGTTTGAACAACCAGCTGGATGATGGTGCCATTTCCTAATATGTGGATAGACAGGGGAGCAGGTTTGTGGATAAAATAGAAAATCAGGGTCATGTCAAGCTTAATATCTAAGTGGAAGTACTAAGTTATCGATGAGTCTGCAGTTTAGAGATGAGGGCAGGGATAGAGTCATCAATTTGTGAATCACTAGCTTAAAGCCAGTAAGGGACCTAGGCACTGTGCAACATGTGTAGGAAGGGAAGGGTAAGGAAGGGAGCCCAAGACCCGTTTTGAAGACACTCCCATACTTAAGGGCCAGATCTACAAAGAGAAGCTAACAATGAAGCCTCAAGACATAGCCTTCAGTTGGAAGAGAACTCGTAGAGTGATATAACAGAGGCCAGGAGACAGTGTTTGGAAAGGGAACATTTTAAAAGATAAGCTAAGGATTGAGCAAATGAACAAATATAACAATGTTTTGGAAGCCAGGATAATCAAGATTAGAGAAGGATAAAACAGGTATGGGATGGGGGAAGGGAAGGAAGAACTTTGTGGTTTTAGATGGCTAGATTGGAATTGAAGGTATCATGATAAACTTATGAAAAGGCCTAGAAAACAGTGGCATCCCCATAGCAATGAACACATTTAGCACGTAAATTTTGAGTTCTAAAACCATTCTCTACTAAAAGAAACCAACCCTCTTTGAATAAATGATTGGTTCTAGCATTGGGGTGGGGAACACATATGATAAATCTGCAATATCTTATTGACCCAGAAAATGAGAAAAAAAAAAATCGGATGGGACATGTTTAAAGGAAGGACACAGACAGCAGCTTTAAGGGACACCACCTTAATTAAGTATATACAGGAAATGTCACATGGTAATTAGATAAACATTGGCATCTCCATAGCAATGAACCTCCTCATGTGATACACTAAGGACAAAGAATTTCTTCTAGTGTCCTTGCTCCCCAGAAATGTATACATTGAAAAATCATCTTGGGGAAATAACATACAAACTCAATTTGAGAAACTTCCTGCAAAATAATTGACCTATACTATTCAAAAATGTCAATGTCACAATAAATAAGAAAAGGCTGAGGAAGTGTTCCAAATTACAGGGTACTAAAGAAATATGACAACTAAAGGCAATGTGTGATGCTGAATTAGATCTTGGATCAAGAAATAAAATGCTATAAAGGATACTATTTGCAAAATTTACATACTATCTGTTAGATAATAACATTTTATTAACGTAAATTTCTTTATTTAAAATATTGTATAGTAGCTATGTAAGGGAATAATCTTTTAAAAAATACAGGCTGAAGTATTTAAGAGTAAAAAGGCTAAATGTCTATAAGTTACTCTTAAATGGTTCAGAATAAAATCACAATATGTATGTATTTGTATAAATATTTTTACAATAACAATTAGTGACTCTGGAGGAAGAGTATATAAGAGGCTTTTTTTTTTATAACTATTCTTCCACCTTTTATGTATTTTGAAATTGCAAAATAAAGTTTAGTAAGGAAAAGCTAAGGTAAAGGTAGAAAGATGTACTTTGGACTTAGCAATATGGAAGTCATTGATGAATTTGATGTATAGTTTTAGAAGCCTCGGCCATGAAATCATAGCATTCTACCTAATATTGGTAGCTTTCTACCTAAATATTTTTAAATTTCTCTCAAATTATGAGTTAAATCTTTTTAAATATTTTCCGACTGGATTGTTTTTATAATTTTTATGTGTTTAACCTGTTCTGCAAACTGTGGCAAAAGTCATGAAATAAGAAACAGAAGATGTAAAACAATGGGGAAAAGGTAAAGTGAAATCTCCATGACATCAGTCTAGGCAACGACTTTTTGGATCAGACCCCAAAAGCACAGGCAACAAAAGCAAGGATAGGCAAATGAGATTACCTCAACTAAAATGCTTCTGCATAGCAAAGGAAACAATCAAGAGAATGAAGAGACAATCTACAGAATGGGAGAAAACATTTGCAAACCATGAGAATAAGGGGTGAATATTCAAAACATATAAGACATACACACAACTAAATAGCAAGAAAACAAATAATCTGATTTTAAAATGGGCAAAAGACCTGAATCAACATTTCTCAAAAGAAGACAACAAATAGCCATCGGGTTTATGAAAAAAATGTTCACTATCACTAATCCCCAGGGATATGGAAATTAATACCACAATTAGATATTGCCTCAGACCTGTTAGAATGGCTGTTATCAAAAAGACAAAAGATAACAAGTGTTGGCGAGGAGGTGGAGTAAAGGAAATCCTTTCACGCTATTGGTGAGAATGTAAATTAATTCAGCCATTATGAAAAACAATATGGAGTTTCCTCAAAAAATTAAAAATAGAATTTTCATGAACCAGCAATCCCACTACTGGGTATATATCCAAAGGAAATAAATAATTGTATCAGAGATATCTGTCCTTCATGTTACTGCAGCACTATTAACAATAGCCATGATTTGAGTAAACCTCAGTGTCCTTCAAAAGATGAATGGATAAAGGAAATGTGGCATATATACACAATGGAATACTAGTCAGTCTTTAAAAAAAAAATTGTCATTTGCAACAACATGGATGAACCTAGAGGATATTACATTAAGTAAAATAAGCCATATACAAAAAGACAAATATTTACATGATCTCACTTATATGTGGAATCTTAAAAAAGTTGAACTCATAAAAGTAGACACTAGATTGATGGTTACCAGGTGCTAAGAGAGGAGGGTGGTTGGGATGACATTGGTCAAAGGACACAAAAATTTCTGTAGGACAGGAGGAATAACTAGGAGAGATCTATTGTATAAAATTGCAACTATAGTTTATGACAATGTATATATTCTTGGACATTGCTAAGAGAGTACATTTTAAGTGTTCTCATCCCAAAAATGAGTATGTGAGGTAATACATGCTAATTAGATGAATTTAGTCATCCCATAATATATATATATTTCAGAATATCCCACTGGGCACAGTGGCTCACACCTGTAATCCCAGCAACTTGGGAGGACAAGGAGTGAGGGTTGCTTGAGGCCAGGAGTTCAAGACCAGCCTGAACAACATAGGAAGACCCTGCCTCCACAAAAATAAAAAATAAAAAAATAGCCAGACATGTGGCAGGCACCTGTAGTCCTAGCTACTTGGGAGGCTGAGGCAAGAGGACCCCTTAAGCCCAAAAGTTTGAGGCTGCAATGAGCTATAATCATGCCACTGTACTCCAGTCTGGGAAAGAGAGCAAGACCCTGTCTCTAAATAAATAAACAAATAAATAAAACATCATATACACAGTAAGCATATACCATTTTTGTTAATTTAAATAGTTAATAATAATATTAAATGTCTTTGTAACACCTACTGAAATTATCACTTGATTTCACTTACTGGATCTATTAATAGTTACATTATCAATTCCAAATATCAAGCATCTTTGTAGCTCTAGAATAAAACCTACTCAATTATGGTAAATTATTCTTTTAATATGTGGTTTCTAGTTTCTTTCTTTAGGATTTTCTCATTGATATTTATAAATTACACAGGCTCATATATTTTTATGTGAGAGTACATGTGGGATACAGAGAAAGATATTATTGCTTTGTCATTTTTGGCATTCAGTGTTTTGCTGGCTTCATAAAATAAATTTGGTAACCTTCTAGGTCTTCTAACCATTTTCAAAGTATAAAAATCTTTTGTGTTTTTAAAGCTTCAAAGCCTTGACCCATAACATGATCTGAGCTCAGAATGTAATATTTTAAGTTCATTTGTTCTATCTTCCTTGACATAGGTTTTCTATTTTTTTCTTGAGTCAACTTTAGTAGCTTAACTTTTTCTCTGAGATTATTCATCATATATGTAAATACATGTAAATCCTCTTTCTTTCTTGGGAGTTATAGTCTTCAAATGTATGTGTAAGGAGCCATCAGAGAGAGAGTGAACAGAAACAGTGCCTATACACAAGAAGGAGTGGACACCCAGGTTCTGGCTGGTATGAAACATTTATGTCCCAACCAGGGCAAATTGTGATTGTGTGGAAAGATTGCACCCTCTTCCTACTGCTTGCTCAAGATAAAGACAGAGTCAATGACCAATTATGATACACAGAAACTACTGCCTTGCTAGCAAAGAATGCCACCTCATCAGTTATTTATGATCTTGTAAGATCATAAATTGGATTTATAACCTAAAACATTTATAGGAAGAAAAAGACTGGTTTTGATTTATAACCCAAAACATTTTACGGGCAGAAAAGGAAAAGTCTTAGTATGACCAGGTCTATGTGGACTTGAGCCAAGGGACTGCAATGGTAACTACAAAGTTCCAGTTGACAGAAGTAAGTGAAACTAAAACAGTCCTCAGATCTTTTCTCTAAGCCTGTCTGAAATCCAGCCATGCTAAGAGCTCAGGACTATCAGTTACCTATTTGCTTAGATTACTTTCCAACACACCCTCGTTCATTCTTAGGTACTCAACCATTTGTCTATTTAATTATGTTACTTTGACTGAAACTTCAGGCAATTTTTTTTTTTGGCACCATGATCCTTGTTCCACAGAATTAGACAATGCCAGAGTTGTCTGCTGAAATCTAAAAATGTCAGCACTCAGAAAAATGTTCAAACCTCCTTCTATTGCTGATACCTCAGACACTATGATGTGTCATGATGCAGATATAATGTGACATAAAACTTCTAAATATGATTTCAGCTTTGAGTCTGCAGCACTCAGATACAGATTTCGTGTGAGATAGACTTACTTTCTTCCCAGATTTTTGTCTTATCTGTTCACAGAAAATCAGTCATTTGTCTAGACGAAGACACATGATAGATTATTTTCTCCTTCACTTGATTCCATTCTTGCCCCATTACTTATCAATTTTTATTTTTTTAAATGTCTCAAGTTTCCATTTTTAGGAAACCAATAGTGTGATACTAACATGTTTCAAAAAGAAAAGAATAAATTAGCGATTATTGGATATTATACTCACTTTTCAAAGCTGATTTTAGTATGGGAATTCTAGAGTGAATCTGTGATCACTTATCAGAGTTGTTTTAATCGTAGCTTTTGGGACCTGAATACTCAGACATTTCAGCTCTCCAGGCGCTGCTCACAAAGTAATACACCTATGCTTGCGGTTCAAACGTTTCTGAAAGATATGTTAACACTGACTTCTATATTAGTTCGTTCTCAGACCCCAAACTGGGTAATTTATAAAGGAAAGAAGTTTAATGAACTCACAGTTCTACATGGCCGGAGAGGCCTCACAATCATGGTGGAAGGCAAAGAAAGAGGAAAAGCAAGTCTTACAGCGTGGCAGGCAAAAGGGCTTCTGCAGGGAAACTCCCATTTATAAAACTATCAGATCTCGTGAGACTTACTCACTACTATGAGAACAGTATGGGGAAAATAGCCCCCATGATTCAATTATCTCCACCTGGCCCACCCTTGACACGTGGAGATTATTACGATTCAAGGTGAGATTTGCATGGGAACACAGCCAAACTATATCAACTCCCTACCTTGTCAACAGCTTGAAGTCATTAATGGTAAAGTTGTAATACATTTGGTTCATGGGATATCATCTTTTAAAAATCCTATTTGGATTAGAATAAGTTCAGTTTTAGTCTAAACTTTAGAAATAAGGCATTTTCAGATTATACTTAAACTGTAAGAGGAAATGTACATTCATAACAAATTATTATCCTTTCCAAGACCTGCATTATTTAACACCTTTAAAAAATGTGTAACCACATCTCTGTGTTTATAAAAGATTTAATAAAATGATTTCTGTTCCACTCTTAAGTAATTCCTAACTGAGTTAGTTTGGAAGGTGGCTGTTATGTGGGACATGGAGCCCTTCTGACTGCTTGCTGCTCTCTGTGGAATGCCCTACTCTCAATAGCACCTAGAAGTTTTACCTGCCTCTCCACACATGAAACTGATATGAAAATGGCCCTTGGAAACAAGAGATGTGGGAGTAGCCTTAAATATTCAGGATCTTTATTATTAATGAATGTGCTTCTGTAAGCCCTCAAAACAGTGCACTCGCAAATGTTACTGTTTTGCATGCAATTGCTGGGCAGCCAGAACAAGAAATCAACTCTGCATAGGAATGCTACATCTGGAAACCTGATTTTACTCAGCTGCTGTCTTCCACTACTGCTGAGTCATTTATACGGAGGTTCAACTAAATGCTTCTCCAGAGAAACTAAGAAAGGTAAGGACCTGGCGTGGAGGCAGATAGATTGTATCTTCAGCTGTCCTGTTGACCGTTCGGGAGGCTGGACCCTTCTAAGCCTGCCTGGGCTTAGCCATGTTTCATCTGTTGATACAATTCTTCAAAGAAAGCCTTCAGAATCTTGGTCCCAACATGTTTAAAATTTCCATGGACTCTCCTTTTGTCTGTAGCTAATCTATGTGCGATGGTTTTGGCACGCTTCCAGTGTAAAGCTAGCACAATTTCAATTTTTCAGTTAGAATTGTGTAAGGTCAATCAGTTGAGCTATCTATGGAGTTGGCTATTGTTTCTTCTATTAATTGTTTTTCCTCTTCAATTACAGCATTCACTTTTTTTAAAGAAAAAAGTTCATTTTTTTTTCCTTGAAAATTAATGTGGATAATCTGTTGCTATGGGCTTCATCTTCCACATCATCTCATCCCTTCTCAAAATGAGTTATACCTCTGTAAACTACTGATTGCTTTTTTCTTTTTTAATTTAATTTTACTTTAAGTACTGGGATACATGTGTAGGATGTGCAGGTTTGTTACACAGGTAAACATGTGCCATGGTGGTTTGCTGCACCTATCAGCCGGTCACCTGGGTGTTAAGCCCTGCATGCATTAGCTATTTATCCTGATGCTCTCCCTCTTCCTGCACCCCCAACAGACTCCACTGTGTGTTGTTCCCCTCTCTGTGTCCATGTGTTCTCATTATTCAGCTCCCACTTATAAGTGAAAACATGCAGTCTTTGTTTTCCGTTCCTGCATTAGTTTGCTGAGGATAAGGGCTTCCAGCTCCACCCATGTCCCTGCAAAGGACATGATCTGGCTCTTTATATAGCGGCATAGTATTCCTTGGTGTAGACTACGGATTTATGTGGGGCATTGTCCGAATAAACTTTTTGAAAAGCATCAGTGATTTCACTATTCTTCTACCCATGCTTCACCATACATTTGATGTTTGCTCTTGCTTCCATTTTAGTAGAATTCACGTTGCTCTAATGGCCATTTTCAAATTGATATCCTTCTTACTGCTTCAAACTAAATCCTGTTCAGACATGCTTCAACATGTTAGTGTGAGTTTTTTTCGGTACAAAAAAATTTTTGAAATCCTTGCCTAGTTTCTTCATAATATACATTTTCCACAAACCCCTTGTGTATGTGTGTTTGTGTGTTGTTTGAACAATAGTTGCCACATGAAACAATTAACAAAGGTAGCTAATTGACTACTCTTTTAAGAATAAACTATTAACAGAATCCTATGTATACATATACATATGCATATATGTGACAAATTGATAGCTTTCGTTAGAAATTTAATATGTAGAATTATTTAGCATAGTGTCATTAAAAATTAAAGTATTGAGAGCTTCAAAGTTTGTTCTTAAAATTCAAGTAAATTGATATCATCTTAAGGTAAGAATACAGCCCACTCTATAATGCCTCAAAGGCTCTAAGTCATCACAGTATTAGTTTCAGGAGCTGTTCTCAGTTTTCTGAGAAGCATGGCCAGTATCGGGAGCCTCTACCTCTACGTTTCTCTTTTTTTTTTTTCCTTCCAAGATGTTTCAGTCTCCCTGAACACCTTGCAGTCACTTTCCACAGGTGACTGCAATGATTTGTTTGGTTGCCTTTTTGTTCCCCTGGCCTCATTCCTCTGCTGCAAAACCTTCTGCTTAAAATACTGGTTCATTTCTAGTTACAGGGACCCACTTGCCATCTGTCATTCCAGGAAATTTGTGAAATGGATCCAGATAAACAAGGTGAGTATTATTGTCAAGTTTCTGAGTATAGTTTGCAAACAGAAAAATTAGACACCGATGTTATATTTTCAGACCTCTGATTTGAAAAAGAGTAAACATTTGGCAATTTTCTGGCTGAAAAAGAAACTGTTATTTGATCAAAGTGGCTTACTCTCTTTTCTAAACAGAAAGCCATCCTGTACTGAAGAGTATTTGGTCTATTGTCTCAAAAGCACCAAAAATAATCTAACGAAAGGCTTGATGTCAACATAATTGCATTTTAATTGCTTAACTATTATTTTAGTTTTATTTATATTCATAGTTTACTATTAAAATGACATGATCATATATATTTTAACGTCATGGGTAAGTTCACAGTACTGTGTGGTTCCAAAGTTGAGAGAAAGGTTTCACAGCTGTCACCATATGAAAATTTGATAAATGGATATGGAGAAACTAGTTCCCTTTTCTTCCAACATCACTGAATGCTAACTTAGATCGAAAACTGATCTGTGGCATTTCTATTGCTGGATCTATTTGCAGCCTTATTCCACTAACCAGAATCTACATTGTTATCTTGTTTGATATGAAATTCCATATGATCCCTAGTTATTTATATAAAACACATTATAAATGATTCCAATACCTTTGGGTTTTCCAAATATGGACTCTCATATTAATACACTTTACACAAAGCAGTAGAGAGTCCATTCAACTCACAATTTTCTTTTTCTAAAGCAGTGTGTCTCAAAATTCGCATGCATCAGAATCACCCAGAAAGTTTGTTAATATGCTGCTAAGTTTGTGATTCAGTGGGTCTGGAGAAGAGTCTGGAATGTGCATTTCTAACAGGTTCCCAGGTGATCTGATGCTGCTCCCTCGGACCACACTTTGAGGACCACTGGCCTAAAGCATCTATTTTGGATCATCAAACTAGATGATGGACATTTGAAAGAATTGTATTACATCCACCTTAGTATCTGTGGAAAATAAATATATTGATGTAGCTAAGCAAAACCAAGAATCCTGATCAGAAGATATTTCTCAATCATATTGCTTCCATGAACAAGAACACATGTAGCTTCTGTTACTATTTCTTTAAGCCTCTAAAACTGCATTGTTCGTAGCTTTGGGCATGATACATTGGTAATTTCTTTCTCTTTTGATTGGTTTTTTTTTTTTCATCATCAGAAAAAAAGTGTAAAAGTTAGCCTTGAGGAAATGGGTCTGGTGTTGGATCACCTGGGCTGCTCATTCATTTTCCACATTGCACTGTATCACAGCTTGCCATGTTATGCTGTATAGCTTCATCAGATGATGCTGCAAAGCAGAACTTGACAAGAGAGTGATGGCCAGATGGTAGAGCAGCTACAGAGTCACTCCTTCACCAACAGCAGCATCTGGGAACTTGCAGAGGCCCCTTGTTTGCTGATCCTCTGTATCTGCTCGGTGAATCTGAGAGGAACCAGGGCACAAACACTGGCCAATTTCCAGAAGAAAGAAATGTTGGGCATTACACTGTTGTAAATTATTTCCACCCTATTATGCCTACTCTCAATTTGTTTCCCTTCTCCAGACATAGGACAGAGGTGTTGCTGACATCTCCCATTCTCTAACATTGGCGTCTTGTCTGAAAACTAAGCATTTTTAAATCAAATCATGATCATATGCTAATTGTTGATCAGTATACATTCAGAGGCAGGCCTGTGGCATGCTCTCACTCCTTCAGGATGGCTCTGTCCTGGTTCAGCACCGTAACCCCCTCTGTGGCTCCACACAGTGCTTAGCACTCAGTATCTTACATGTAACAGCTAGGACTTTACCCCACAACACTCAAGGGCAAGAAACATCATTTCCAAAATCAAAATCAAGTCACTGCACCTTGATACAAAATTTAGGCTGAGTTAAGTTTGGGAGGGAACCATCCCTGGGAGACAAACAGAAAGCTCTAAGGCTGCTACCTTGAACCTCTGGTCAAGGCCCTGACTGAAGTCCATTGTGACCACCACTTGTGATGCTCTCTGCTTCTGGCTTTGGGTTCCACTTGAAAACATGGGACTCCATGTCAAGACTGGACACAGAAGTCCTTGTCACACCTGTGGCTGATCTCCCTGGCTATACCATGCAGCCATTCCTCCACTCAGGAGTCTGCTAGGAAGGGCAGCCCTGGAAACACCTCCCAGTAAGACATCTCCCAACTTCCCGTCCAGGCATCTGCCTCTCCCCACCTCTAGGAAAATTCCATATTAATTATTTCATGGGCCTGTCCATACTTTCATAAAAAGGCCTGAGTTGAGTTGATTTCAACAGTGGCCCTTAAACACAAAGACACTGTGAGATCTCCCAAGGAGTGAAAACAGCTTAGACTTACAGAATGGATACAGGCACATTGCCTTTCCATTCTTTAAATTCTCCCCTTGCTGCAAGAACAAGACAAAACTGAATGTCACCGGCAAATTGTCTTGCCACATATGTTTGAATCAAAGAAATACACCGAGCAGTTCCTTGTTTCGTTTTTGCTCAGGGCCTGTTCCAAGGCTGGAGACCCGGCTGTGTTTCTAGTCGCAAAACTCCCCAGCACAGCCTAACTCCTCATTGCCTGAGTTTTATGTGAATCAGCTGACATTACATTTGAACGTTGCTTCATTTTCCTCAAGGCTTCTTCCTCTGGGCCTCATAAATACAAGTAAGTCTTGGCCTCAGAGCTTGCTTGTGTGTGAAATCCTTGCCTCAGAATGAGCGGTTCTGGGTGTAAACTCTATTTAATTGGAATTTGTTATCACGGGAAATACTGGAGATGCACCGTGCCTTGGCAGTTCTTTTCCAAAGTTTGTAACTGGTTTCCTCTTTCACTCTTCATTATAACCAGTCCAAACCTTCACCATTCCTCAAGTTTTCTACTCCACCACCTCCTCCTAAGTCTAAGTGCGTGAACATGCCCTCAACTTTGCAAAGAAAACAGAAGCTCTCAGGCCATTTCTTCAGCCCTATCATCATCTCCTTTTATGCTTCCTCTCAGGGAATAAGAGATGGATTCTTAACAAAGCTAATTCCTTCACCTGTGCGTTTTCCTCCCTCTACCACAGCGATGGGAGCAGTTAGCCATATTTCAGTGATTGTGGCAGAAAACTTACCTCAAAAAGGCTGTGTTACCTTATAAAATTAATAATCCAATCAAGAGATCTACTGTACAGCACGGTAACTATAGTTAATAACAATGTATTGGAGAGTTTCAAGATGGCCGATTAACAACAGCTCAGGATTGTAGCTCCCAGTGAAAGCACAGAGAGCGAGTGGCCGCCGCAATTTCAGACGAATTTCTGTGGCCCACAAACTGGGAGATTCCCGGCAGAGGAGCCACACGTGTCGCCACCACGACTCTTTTGGCCGGCGCAGCTGTTTTGCCAGGACCCCAGCGCGGTGCGGCGCAGCGCTTCTCAGTGCGGAGTATACGCGACTGGGTGCCCATCTGCACAAGGAGAATAGCAATTGGAATCGCTGAGGACTGAGAGTTTCACAGTAAGCACAGCTGAACCCTGGAAGGCCTAGCTCTGTGGGGAAGGGGCGTCCGCCAAAGGAAAACTAAGAAACAGAAAAAACTTCATCACCAACAAGCCGGACGTTCACTCAGACCCAATCTGAAAGTCGGCAATTACAAAGATGACAGGTGGATAAATCCACAAAAATGGGAAGACACCAGTGCAAAAAGGCTGAGAACACTCGAAATCAGAATGCCTCTCCTCCTACAGGGGATCGCAGCTCCTCATCAGCAAGAGAACAAGGCATGACGGAGAATGAGTATGACGAACTGACAGAATCAGGCTTCAGAAGGTGGATAATAAGAAACTTCTGTGAGCTA
>CAUYLG010002460.1:0-38298 GCA_963573385.1 Cacajao melanocephalus
GTGGGGAGGTGGGGAGAGATAGCATGGGAAGAAATGCCAGATATAGGTGAAGGGGAGGAAAGCAGCAAATCACACTGCCACGTGTGTACCTATGCAACAATCTTGCATGTTCTTCACATGTACCCCAAAACATAAAATACAATAAAAATAAAAAAAACATATTAAAAACTCTTTTAATGGACACCTCAAAGACACAATGTTTTCTGTTCATTCTGATATGATCTGAACTCCTTAGTGCTAAAGAACTGTGGATTTTAATTTGCTTATCTTCACTGGAAGTAGTCTTCAAAATGGTAAGGAAGCAAAATCACCTTTTAATAGACATTTTAAAATTAGTTTCTGAGTACATAGTAACCCATTTCTCTCTTCTACTTTTGTAATATATATTTTGTACTTGCTGTTAACTATACACACACATATACACACACACAAACAGTTTGGAAGGACAGGAGTGGGAAATTCATTTATTGTCTCACTACCTTTAACATTACAGAAATTCACGGGATGTTCTATTTCTCAGTTGAGTGATCTAAAAATTTATATCCAGAAAACGTGTCAGAGGGAAGGAAGAAGTGAAGGTGTGAGGAAAAGGAAAGGAAAGGAGAGGAAGGATGAAAATTACACTATCCTAAAATAGAGAGACCCAAATCATTTGTTTATCCCATTATGGAACTTGGCTAAGCCATTTGAGTTCTGATATATAAGGGAAAATATGAAATTTTAAAAGCAAATTAACTATTCTCCCTACTTTGTTGTATGCTTGAATTTTTCATAATAAATGTACATGAAAAAAGTCTTAATCCCAAGTCTATAGATTTTTTAAAAATTTCATACAGTAGATTTCCACATTTCCTTCCTTAGCTGAGATTTCAGTGGACCACATCAGACAGAGCAAATATTCAAATTACTATCATTAAAAATGAAATAAAATGATCAAAAGTAGGAAATTTTATGGGAGTTTGGAGAAATAACAGATTAGGCTAAAATGGATAAATTGGGAGAATTTTGAATGGAAAGTAGCATTTGGAATGGAATTTGAAAAATGGTAGGAGGAAGTCTAGAGGGTATTTGAAGGAGAGAAAAATGAGAAAAACCAGAGAAGTGGAAACATTTTGTGTGATTTCAAGGAAAAGAGGTTGTCCAGTGTGTCTGGAACACAAAAGACAAAGAAAGAAGTACTGAAAATAATGAATGAGATCTAGTATTTGACAGCACAGCAGGGTGACTACAGTCAGCAATAATTTATTGTACATTTTAAAATAACTTAAAGAGTATCATGGGATTGTTTGTAACACAAAGAATAAATGCTTGAGGTAATGGCTAGCCCACTTATCTGATGTTATCATTATGCATTATATACCTACATTAAAATACCTTATGTACCCCCTAAATATATGCATCTATTATATACCCACACAATTTTTTTAATTTTAAAAGAAGTAGGGGCCCCATTGTGGGGAAGTCTTGAAGGCCAAGGTTGATAAAGAGGAGGAATAATGCCTGATATAACCAGTAATTTTAAAAAATCTTGTTTGGAAAAAGAAATAGCTAGAGACAACTACATAAATCCTACAGGAACAGCTCAGTGAATTATCACAATGTGAACACCACCAGATTAAAGAACGTAACACTACCACCCATGCCAGAAGCCTCTCTTCCACTCTCTCCCAATCCTTATACCTCTGCCTGTTTTTGAACATTTTGTGAAAGGAATCATACAGTATGTATTTTTTTATAAGTCTCCTTTCACTAAGCTATGTTTGACATTCGTCTGTTTTGCTTCCTGATAGCTATGTAATTATGTCACTTTCATTGACATTTATTATTTCATTGTATTAAAATATGCAATTTATTTAATCTATTACTGATGAACATTTGGGTTTTTCAAGTTTGTAGCAAATGTTTATGTCAGCAACTAATGCTGTTGTTTAATGACAAATTATCCAAGTAGAGCATAACCTAATCAGGTGATCTCTTAAAATCATCTGGGCTTTTCCTGGTGAAAGAGATTTAGAATTTGAGAGGGATTTTACGGGAAGGAGATTCTCTGTTGCAGCCGTTGAAATACAAGAGACCACATGTCAAGAAATGCAGATAGCCTCTGGGAGCTGAGTGGTCCCAGCTTCTGGCCAGCAAGGAAAGAGGAACCTCCAACCACCAACCCTAGGGACTGAATTCTGCCACAACCTGAATGAACCTGGGCACATATTCCTCCCTAGATTCTCCATTAAAAGAACATAGCCCTGCCAACTCCTTGATTTCAGTCTGTGAGAACATGAGAGAGGACCTATCTAATCCATGGCTAGACTTTCAACCAATAAAACTGAAATAACAAACAGGAGTTGTTTTAATAAGTTTGCTGTCATTTGTCAGGCAGGAGTAGAAAACTGATACAAGTAGAACATGTGGCAAATGCAAGGCTCAAAGGATTAGTGTGGAAGAACCTCAGGAAGAAACTATGAGAGCACAGTCAGAGAACTAGTGTTACACAGTTAGGGGAGAAGGGCATTTCAAGGACACTGCTTCCAAGAATTTGAATTGCAACAGAGAGAACAACAAGTATAATGTGTAAGGAAATAAAATGATTGGATTCAATGATACATTGGTCACTAATAACTGTCAGAGCAGTGAGGGCAGAGGAATCTCAAACTACAGTTATGTGAGGAAAAAACAGAAAGTGAAGGGGAAACCTGTGAGTATAGACTTCTCTTTCCTGAAGTGATTGAGAAAAGACAGAGGTAGAAAACAAGATGATGAACAAACTGGAAGGGTAATGAGTCTGTTTATCTACTCAAAGCCGAAGGAAAATGGGAGAAATTGGAGTAGAGAGGAGAATAACTGAAGCAACATTTCCAGGTAGGGAAACATGATATAGTGAGTGCAGATGGAACACTGATCTTGAAGGGGAAAAAGGCACCTTCGCTTCTGATATTTACAGAAGATAAGGATGGAAGCAGATGTAACTAATGTTGAAAGGAGGAAATGGGCATTGGAGGAAGTATCACTCTTAGACCTGGACAGTTGGGAAATACTAACTTGAATGTCTACAGATCCAAAGTTTTGGCATGCATTTCTCAAATTTTCCAGGTCCTCCACTGAGACTTGGAATTGACCAGAAACAGCAGTGCTCTCATCAGTAGGGTACCCCGGATCTGGACCCCAGGATAGTTCCACACTATCCCTGGTCAACAGAAATACCTTCCTCAAAATTGTCTATGTCCTCTTAGATACCTGGGACTGGAGGTGGCAGTGCCATCTGAGTATGTGGATGGGCCTTGGGTCCTGTCTCTCCCCTTTAGGACACTCTCTGGTGCTCTGTTACTTACATGGGTTCTACCAAATGCCCCTAAGCAGTTTGGAAATCATACCTATGGATTGTCATTGGCCTGATGTTAGTCCCAATTTTTAGGAGAGTAACCTAGTAAGCATATTGTTCTTGCTGGCTGATGTAGTAATTTTCTCGTATGGGACTCTGTGAGAATGGGCTGCCAGAATGGCACAGGAATGGTGATTTTTGGTGGTACTCACTCATGAGGATACAGAACAAGTTCAGGGATCTGAGTTACTCATAGTAATGGTCCACCAATGACACCTGAGCTCAAACCATGGACCCATTCTCACTTGTGTTTTGCCTATAGTTCCACCTGTAGTCTTCAACGATCAGCAACCAAAGACTGTGGGGGTGACAGCAGAGATCATTTATCCTATATGCTTTCCACTTATGGCACTCAGGGAAGTCACCTTACCTTCTCTACAGGCTCTGTGCCTTGTTCAAGAAGTCCTTGGGAAATGGCTACACCTATCTTCTCTAAAGGCTTTTATGACCATTGCTCCTTAATACCAAAAGGTGCTTCCAGTCAACTCTTCTCTCGCCTCTCATTGATACGGTGACATTGTGTTCCCCTCATTTGATCTTAAGCTGTACTGGGAGAGAAACAAATATTGCCTGCATGAAGTGGACTGATCTATTTGCTTCAAACAAGAGTCATTCACTTCTCCTCCTCTCCTGTATTGGTGTTTGGAAAGCAGGGTGTGTTCATGCTGAAAGAGATCATGTACTTGGAATGCATTCATTATGGCCTAAAACATTAAAAAAAAAAAAGGCATGATTTGAAAATATCTTTTTCTATATTTATTCAAGATTCTGAATAGTAAATTTAACATGACCAGAAAATGAATTATGGTAAGACTTGAATTTGTGGTTATCATCAACAAAGCAGAGTCAGAACTCTCAAGAGGGTCATTGGAAGCTAATATTCATGGGAGGCACAATGAATGATATAGCATCATGAGTAACAATGTAAATGCATGAAATACATGATATCAGGGATCTCCTTTTTTTTTTTTTTTTTTTTGAGATGGAAATTCTCTCTGTCACCAAGGATGGAGTGAGTGCAGTGGTGAGATCTTGGCTCACTGCAACCTCTACCTCCTGGGTTCAAACAATTCTTCTGCCTCAGCCTCCTGAGTAGCTGGGATTACAGGCATGCACTGCCATACCTGGCTAATTTTTGTATTCTCAGTAGAGACAGTTTCGCAGTGTTGGCCAGGCTAGTCTCGAACTCCTGACCTCAGTTGATCCACCCACCTCAGCCTCCCAAAGTGCTAGGATTATAGGCATGAGCCACCATGCCTGGCCCTCCTATTGCTTTAATATGGACATTGTGATTAATAATGTATTGCTACCTTTTACTAATGGTGGGAGATACAGAATTAACTGGAAATGGCTTATCAGATAAGAATATGAAGCCACAGTTCCTAAATCATCTCTCTAGAGATTCTGTTGGACACTATGAAGAATCTTTACATGTACTCAATAGACAATAAATAAATACACAAATGTCTCTTCTCTACCTACTATTCTAAGTCATCATAAATAATTGCCGTAATTTGGCTGGGCATATGGCTCACACCTGTAATCTCATCATTTTGGGAGGCCAAGGCAGGCAGATCACAAGGTCAGGGGTTCAAGACCAGCCTGGCCAATGTGGTGAAACCCCATCTCTACTAGAAATACAAACATTAGCCAGGCATGGTGGTGGGGGTCGTGTATTCTCAGCTACCCTGGAGGCTGACGCAGGAAAATCACTTGAACCCGGGCGGTGGAGGTTGCAGCGAGCTGAGATCATGTCACTGCAGTCCAGCCTAGGTGACAGAGTGAGACTCTGTCTCAAAAAAAAAAAAAAAAAAAAAGTAATTCACATGGGTCCATTAATTTAGTAATACTTTCTTTAAAAACCAAATTATTTCTACAAATAGGGACCTTGCAAAAAAATTATTTTCCTTGAGTCCTACATGCCCTATAGGCAGCCCCTCAATGAAGATAATTCATATTTTCTCACCTTAATTTTATTTATAAGGTGAGATTTAAGGTCATCAGCTACAAGTGAAAAAGGTGATGTTTTTGTGGTGGCGCAAAAAGAGTTGGTGAAGATTTAAAACAATCGCTAATGAGAATGGGACACAGTTCTGTTTTGGCCACATAAAACGAATCATGGCCAGTTTTAAGAATTTGGCTAAGCGTGAAGACCATGAATCTATACTAAGCATTCTATATATTTGAGGAATTTTATTCTAGCAATTTTCAACAGATCATATATAACAGCAGAAAAGGCAGACAGTGAGATTAATTCTAGGCTGAGGACTGGCCAGATAGTTGTAGCAGAAGGACATGAATCCAACGTATTAAGAGACATTTGGGTGATCAATCATGAGTTTCAAGATGAGTGTTGATGTAATGCAAGAGAGAAGTAAAGTAGTAGATTTTGGAGACAAAACCCAGAGTGGAACCAAAAGTAGGGGACTTTTAGGATGATAACAGAGCAAGAGGTAGAGAAGAGTCAGGTGCCAGCACCTTCTATGACTTTGACAAGAAACAGGGAGTTCATGCTTGTATAAACGGACATCATAAACCTCCTAGGGGGAAGCGTTTGGCCACAAAGATTGATGAGTAGTGGTGCTTTACTTTTCTATCGATGCTGTAACAAGTTACAGATACTTAGAGGCTTGGAACAACACAAACTTATTATCTCATAGTTCTTGTGGTCAGAAGCTCCAAGTCAGTTTCACTAAGGCTAAAATGAAGGTGTCGTCAGAACTGCACTACTTCTTGAGGCTCTGGGGGAAAATCTGTTGTCTTGCCTTTTCCACTTTGTAGAGGCCACCTTGCATTTCTTGGACCATAGACCTTTCCACCATCTTTAAAAACAGTATCCTTTCTTCTCTCTGACCTCTGCTTCTTTCCTTATAATTTCTCTTCCTCAAACTCTTATCTTTCTACTTCCCTCTTCTAAGGACCCCTGTGATTACAATGGACCCACCCAGATCACCCAAGATAATCTCCTCCAGCTCAAGGCCCATAGCTTCATACATGTGCAGTCTCTTTTATCATGTAAGCTAACATATTCACAGGTTCTCAGGAATGGGATGAGGGAATTTTGGGGGGTGGATGTCATTCAGCCTCCCATAAATAGTGTATTGAAAGAATGAATATTTCTGCTTGGAGTGCTCCGGGGGTGGGGGGACATTTGTAGTCACCAGAAAGGGCAGGATTTTGCTAGGGCTAGAAAAAGGAAAAGATATGCTATGTCAATGTTGAGCCCCATCAGAGAACAGTGCTGGGAGATTCAGCAACAGGAATCTGTAGTGGAAGCTTCCAGACAAAATGGCTGGGCTTTATATTGTTTATTTAATCAATAAAATAAAGTAAATTTGCAATGCTTGATAAATTTTTTTTACGTTTGCATTTCTTTTCATTTATAAAAAAGGCTATTCTATTTTATGACAAGCTTCATACAATTGAAATGGAAAGCATTCCTATTTCCTTGAAAATGTATGAATTTAGATTCTGAAACTCAAGAAAATTATTATATTATAGTGGAAGGCAATATGTCTGTATTTCATATATTGCATAATATTTATATTTCTTAGACTCAAGCTAAGTAGAATGAGAAAGTCAATATCATTTATGTCAACCTTAAAATGGCACTTTTGCAAGAAAGCAAAACAAACCAAAAAAAACAAAATGAGAAAAACAAAATAAAACAAGAACCAAAAAACCAACAACTCTGTATATAAATATCCTAGAAAAACTCTGGATATTCTAGTTCCATAATTGGCAAATTATTTCAATAAAGTTTATGCTTAAAAATAATAATATTTAATATTATTAAAAATAATATTAAATATTATTAAAAATAATATTAAAAATAAAATAATATTTCCACACCCTCAAACTTTAATTTCTTTAGATAAATTGATCTGAGATATAATTACAGAAGATCTGATATTTGTTAGTGCTGGTGACTTGAACAGTTAAAGACTCAGTGTGGCAAAACTTCTGCCCCTTCTCATTGCTGGTCAAGGGTAAATTTTTTGAATCTTTTTCTTTAATTTTTATCAAAAGTGGTATAGGTCCATTTTGGATGAAGCCTACTTAATATAACCTTGGTTTTAAGCTTTTCATCTCTTAGGCATTTAGAATTATCATTGTTTTTTCTTTTTAGCTGAAAAAGTTAAAATGAAAAGGAGGACGATGAGAGCAAACCCCCTGCTCTCATTGTTGAGTGAGCTGTGAGATGGGAAATTGTGTGGTAGCCTCTCACTGTTATTTCTAACCTGTGACCCAACTGTAAGAAGCACTTTCATCTGCAGTGCCAGTTTCATCTTCTCTATTAGCAAAACTTACAGGAAATAGTCTGAGTCTACCTGCCCCTCTAGTACTGTCAAAGCATCAGCAATTTGTCTTTCACAGAGACACAGGAGACAAATCACTGTTTTCTTCTTCAATATAACTAAGTGAGCAGATACGATATAAATGTAAAGTGTTTGTCTTTTTCTTTCTGGCTTTTCCTATGCAGACTTTTCACCTTATGTGCCTTACAGCCAAATGTCAGAAACTTTTCACATAATTTTACAAAGCTATAAGTAACCTGTAAATGTTGGGTAAATAAATTTTTTTCCAAGTATGAGAAGGTCCATCAGATAGTTCACCCATAACCTATAGGAAGTTAGTTTAAATCTGGGGTCTGGAGAGAGAAAGTATTGAGTCAGTAGGGTGATTTTATTATTTCACAGTGTACAACCAAAATGAAAATGAGAGCTTGCTTTGTTTTGGATTGAGTTTTATCATCTTAGTGTAGTGAGATTGACTATCCGCTGATATTTGATAAATTGACTATTCCATTGTCTGGATGTGCTACAGTTTATTTATCCATTTGCCTATGGAAGAACATCTTGGCTGCTTTCAAATTTTGACAATTGTAAAGAAAGCTGCTATAAATAAAGCTACCAAAAAACTACAGTAATTGAGACAGTGTGGTATTGGCAATAGAATAGGCAGATAAACAGAACATAATAGAGACCCAAGAAATAGAGTCACATAAATATATAGTCAATTGATCTTTGACAAAGGAGCAAAGGTAACGCAATGGAGAAAAGATTAGTCTTTTTAACAAATGGTTCTGGAAAAACTGGACAGCTGTAGGCAAAACAAAAACATTCAAACACAGATCTTATATCCTTCACAAAAATTAACTCAAAATGGATCACAGACCTAAATGTCAAATAAAAAGCTGTAAAACTCCTAGAAGATAACACTGGAGAAAATTTAACCCAAGTTCTTGGGTTTGATGATCAGTTTTAGATATAACACCAAGAGCACAATTTATAAAAGAAAAAGTTGATACACTGAACTTTATTAAAATTAAAAATGTCTCTTCATGAAATACATTGGCAAGCGAATGAAAAGACAAGCCATAGACTGGGATAAAATAGATGATAAACGACTCTTATCCAAAACATACAAAGAATTCTCAAAACTCAAAAATAAGAAACTTAACAACCTGATTTTAAAAAGGACCAAAGATCTTAAAAGATAATTTGCCAAAGAAGATATGCAGGTGGCAAGTAATTATGTGAAAATATGTTCCACATTATATATCACCGGGTAAATACAAATTAAAACAACAATGAGATATCCTACACACCTAGTAGGATAACCAAAATCTAGAACATTAACAATACCAAATGGTGACAAGGATGTGGAGCAACAGGTACTCTCATTTATTGACAGTAGAAATGCAAGATGGCATAGCCACTTTGGAAGACAGTTTGGTAGTTTCTTACAAGGTATATTAATATACCTTTACCTATAACCCAACAATTGTGCTTTTTGGTATTCACCCAAAGGAGTTGGAAGCTGTGTCTACACAAAAGCCTACACATGATTGTTTATGTCAAACAGCATTTTTTAATAAAATAAAATAGATACATCTAGAAATGTTTAAAATAGTAAAAGTGTACATTGTTTCCTGACATTTTGTTTTGGAGACAGTAGGTAAGTTTGCATGTATGTGTGTGTACTGTAAAGTCATATATTTAAAATACATTTTAAACATATGATTACCTTAACACATGGGGTTTCTTGGGAAAATATTACAATGCTATTTTCTTTGTACAGATAAACTCTGAATAGACTGCATGAGGGATGAGTATCATGGATTGACACTGAATAAACAGGATCAATCTTGTTAAAATTTCTATCTAGGTGTGAAATGAAAACTGCAGGCAACACCCCAGAGACATCACTGGAATGTATTTGTGAGCTATACGCAACATGAAATTGCTCTAATAAATTTCTGTGTCCTATTGCCAGTCTATTTTCTCTAGCAACCTTTTCTCAACCTCAAGATTAACACAAAATGTAAATATTTATATCAATAAAGAGCAATATATTTAGCCACTTAATAACAATTATATATTTCATTGAATAGTAAGTTCTCCTATTATTGCTAATAAATGTAGTTTGAAGAATTTAATCAAAATAGATTATTTATTTAAAAGTCAGTCTTCAAATACAAGAATGACTTTTAAGAGAAAAGTGAGTTAAAGGATGCTGTCTCTTCATTACTAGGTCCCAGACCGCTTGGAATATAAACCTGGATTCTGGCACAAGGTGCAGATCAAGTTTTTGTCCTGGAAGAAGAATCAAAAAGGCCTTTCCTTCTAATTTGGGGGCACAGAAATACATCATCACAATCCAAACAGTCAAGTTAGTGGGAGAGAAAGTAAGAAGCTGACCCTGACACACAATTGGGCAATTTACTACTTCAAAATTAGCCTTCTCGATTGTTATTTCACAAACAAAACTTCTTTAAAAAATTCTTATTTTGCAAGTCTTTTTGCAACATGTGCAGCATGTATATATAAAGTAAGAACCAGAGCAGGAAGCTTAAGAGTGGAAATTTAAATAAATGTTTAAGGAATTGCAAAGAATTTTTTAAAAATGGATTTAAAAATTGTTCAGGTATAATAATCTGAGTCATTATTCAGCAAACCACCATGGCATGTGTATACCTATGAAATGAACCTGCATGCTCTGCACATGTATCACAAAACTTGAAGTATTAAAAAAAAAAAAGATTAGCAAAAATTTTAGCACTAAAAAAACTGACCAGTGAAAGCAAAATAAAAATATACATAATAATGTATTACTTAGAAAAAAATAGTAATAAACTAAGTAAAAGTAATTTAATATGTTAAATATATTACCTTGACTAGTAGACTCAGAATAATTTTATATTGAGAAGTCTAATTCAATGAGCTAGCAAATATTTTAACAGTAGTAGCATATGATAATCCCTAATAAAATTATCATTTAAGTTGATTGCTGAACATGAGTGCTATGAAATTCTTGTTGCTTTTTTGGGGACTTATAGTTTTAAAACACCATAGGAAATGGGTAATGACAAGGAAAGTAGCTCCTAGAGAACAAAAAGAGAATATCAGGAGAAAGATAGCCTTAAAATTTTTTAAAATTACATTTTCACATTTAATTTTGAAACTAACTCAATTGTCTTACAGAACTGATGTTTATGGGGTTTTCTTAAAAAAACATAGAAATTGACCCTCCCAGTCTTAAAACTTAAGCAATTACATCTGTCTTATCTGAGTTCCTTTTTCTGAAAAGCAACCATCAGGACTCTCTAACAGTATCAAGGAAGTAAAACTTACCAGATCACCACATCTGGACAATAAGATGTCAGAGCCCTCACCCATCATAATTGCCTAAGTGACCACTGATTCCTGTTGGCCAACTCATCTTCCTTATTTCCCCCTAATTCCTGTTTCCTGCATGTAGTTACATTTTTTCTCTGCTATATAAATCCCTAATTTTAATTGAATGAGGATACGGATTTGAGACTGATCTATTCTCACCTGCAATACCCAAATAAAGACTTCCTCCCTGACAATACTTGTTGTCTCAGTGATTGACATTCTGTGCAGTAAGGGGCAGGACCTAGACTAGACTCCTGGCATTTGGTAACAATTTTATCTAAAATGCTTACACGTAGGGTGAGAAAAATGGGCATTTCTCCATCATATTTAAATCACACACAGTCTCTCAACAAAATGACCTAAGCCTTGGATTTGTTCATATTTCTGTTCACATTTTCCAAAGATGTTTATCTGGCTCTATTACTGAAAATGGTTTGAGTAAATATATTTCTCTGGAAGGGAAGACAAAATTAATTATGATCATTCATCTGTTCTTTGGAGATTGAACCTAATAATAAAGCACAGTGGAAATCACCATAAAAATGTAAATACTTTCCAGAGGATCTAATGATTCTCTTTCTCCTTGCTACATTCTCCACTGCCCTGATCCATCAAACCTGAAAATGTAGAAGATATGCTGCAGCATGTAAGCAGAACTGCCCACTCAGAGGCAGCTTTCACACTCTGCTGTGTATCTTGCTGGCTAAGTGTACCCCTCCTTTGCCTGTACTATGTGTATTGAGACTTTTCCCCATCATACCTTCTCTTTACTTTCTGGAGTAGGTTACTTGTACCAGTCTTCCACAGTCATACATACTGTACCTGTCAATCAATCCACAACCTGTTGATACCAAGTTTCTGAAAGACTCAGTGCTGAAGCTTTGAGGAAGAACACCAGAGCTAATGATAATGAGTATTTATTGAAGTGTTACTATATATTAGACTCTAAGGTAGGAGCTTTACATGCATTCATTTAATACTGTCAGCCACCCAATATATCACTGAACTAATTTTGTACTAATATAATGCTGAGAAACAGAGGCTCAGATAGTCAAAGTTTACATCACAGAGCTAGAAATAGGTAAAGTCCAGGTTTGAACTTAAGCAGTGTATTAGCCCATTTTCATACTGCTATGAAGAGAGATTTGAGACTGGATAATTTATAAAGAAAAAGAAGTTTAATGGACTCATGGTTCCACATGGCTGGGGAGGCCTCACAATCATGGTGAAAGGCAAAATAGGAGCAAAGGCACATCTCACATGGAGGCAGGCAACAGAATGTGTGCAGGGGAATTGTTCTTTATAAAACCATCAGATCTTGTGAGACTTATTCACTATCATGAGAACAGCATGGGAAAACCCACCCCCATGATACAGTTACCTCCTACCAGATCCTTCCCATGACATATGGGGATTATGGTAGCTGCAATTCAAGATGAGATTTGGATAGGGACACAGCCAACCATATCAGACCTTATGATATAGTGTATGGTCTTAACCACTACTGTCTCACTGTAAAGAAGAGAAAAAGAAATATCTAATGATGTGTAATTTTGAAATCATAATGGCACATATAAATGTGACCAAGAATGTCCAATTATCCAAAATAAAATCTGAAAAAGACACCATGAAATGCTGGTGCAGGAGCTGAGAAGTTACGGTGCAATTTTTTGTTTCTCCTACTTTGTGCTGGGCCAAGGCTGTGTCCCATCCTAGATCTGTGCAAAGAAGAGTAAGGGAAAAAAGAAACTTGAGTATAGGTCTATGGAAACAAAGAATCAGACCCACAGATACTTCAGATACTAAAATCAACCAAAATATATTTAGTGTATTTAATATAATACTATTGAGGGAGAAGAAAAGGAAAAATTAGCTAGGTATACAGCTAAGGCTAGACCTTGGAGAAGCAGCCTACCTGAATAATCACAGCTACAGGCAAAAACAGAGCAGCCAGGGGAAAACTCAGACTGCAGATGCACAGATAGGGTCTAGCATAGAAACCTTTTGTTCTTTTGTGTGATTAGCAGGCTCACAGGAAAAAGTTTTCCCCACTTTTCAGACATGTACATGGTGGGCTCCATAGGAGGTTGCATGGGGAGGGAAGGGGGGCTTACCTAAAACAAACCCACAATTATACAAACAAGAGAAGCTGCACTTTGTGTTTACCTAGAGACATACTCACAACTACATAGATAAGGAGTTATGCAGACAGCTTTACAGATAAGAAAAGTTACTCAAACAGCTACAGAGATGAGAGGAGTTTCTTATAAAAGCTTTTAAATTCAACTGTAAAAGCGGCAACCCACTTGGACTCCCTTTCTTCTGCAGGGAGCTTTCTTCTTTTGCTTATTAAACTTTCCCTCCAACCTCAACCTTTGTGTCCATGCTCAATTCTCTTGGTTGTGAGACAATGAGCTTGGATAACACCTCAGACAACAAGAACATTGACCCTGATCCATTTCACTATTATATTATAATACAATATTATAATACTATCATATTGTATTAAATACATTGTATATAATATTTAATACATTAAAAGAGAAATAATTCTAAGTATGGATTAGGAACAAAATACTATCTAATATAACTGAATAAATCTGAAAATTTGTGGAATAGAACTTAAGTAAATTTTTAAAATATTAGCATGGAGCTTGACAAGCATATTCTAAAATACACAGAGAAGAGCAAAGGTCCAAAATTCGCTATGACAGTCCTCAGGTAGAATATTTGAGAAACTTAGAAAATATCAATATGTATTAAAAAGCTCTAGTATTTAAAATGTGTGGCATTGTTACAGAGGTAGACAGATAGACTAATGCAACTGAATAGAAAACAGATGTACAAATCTATTCATGTGTGACATCTTAATATGACAGTGATGAATTGTTTATCAAAAGGGATAAGAATCCTATTCAGTAATTACTGAGGGAATTAATTGATTACTTTATACCATGCACAAAAATCAATTCTTGATGGATTCATGATTTAAATAGGAAAGCCAAAATTTTAAAACTTTGGTAAAAATTGAAGGACAGATTTATCACCTTGCAGAAAAAAAAAAATGATTTCCTATTCAAGACACAAACAATGCAATCCTTTTTTTTTTTAACATTTGATCAATTTTACTAAATAAAATTGGAATTTTCTGTCTATCAAAAGACACAAGGTAAATGAAAAAAGCCAAAGCCTGGTAGAATATATTTGTAATGCATATAAACAAAAAGGATACATAGTCAAAACATATATATAACTGAAAAGAAGAAAAAAGACAAATAATCCAACATAAAAATGAGCAAAATCTATAAACAAGCATTTCACAAAAAGGCAAAACTCAAGCAGTTCATACTCATTTTAAAGGCATTCAACATAATTAGGACTCAGAAAAGTGAATATTAAAAAAAAGACAATTTCATACTCACATATCATCAAAGATAAAAGTTTTACAATACAGGGAGCCTTGTACAGTGGCACATATGTGTAATCTCAGCTACTTGGGAGGCTGAGACAGGAGGATCACTTGAGCTCAGGAGTTTGAGTCTACAGCAAGCTATAATCACACTGTGAATAGACACTGCACCCCACCCTGTGCAACATGGTGAGACCCTGTCTCTATTTAAAATTGTTTTTTAAAGTTTCATAATACCAAGTATTGGGGAAGATAAGATGTACAGCAATTGAGACATATAAACAAATGATGCCACAGTAAATTAGTATGATCACTTTGAAAAAACAGTTGACATTACCTACGAAAATTAAACACAAGTATACTCAATATCCCATGGATTTTACTCATATATATATATATATATATATATATATATATATATATAAAATACATGACCATGTTTCCTCAGGGTCATGCATAAGAGCTTTTCTAGGGTGTGTGTATGTGTGTGTGTGTGTGTATATATATATATATATATAGTATACATATATTATATATATATATAGTATATACATATGCTATATATAGTGTATATATAGTATACATATATTATATATATAGTATACATACATTATATATAGTATACATATACTATATACTACATATTATATATAGTATACATATATAGTACATGTATATAGTACATACATATATAATATATATGTATATATACACATATATAGTATATATATACACTATATATGTGTATATATACATATAGTATATACATGTAGTATACACACATATAGTATATATATATAGTATACATATATAGTACAGATATGTACATATATACTACATATATATGTATATATAGTATAGTATATATACACATACATCGTATATAAATAGCATACATATATATAGTATATACATATATATAGTGTATATATACAATATATAATGTATATAGTATACATGTATACATATAGTGTATATATAGTATACATATATTATATATGTATATACACACACACACCCTAGAAAAGCTCTTATGCATGACCATGAGGAAACACATAAAGAAATGTTAATAGTAATACTTTTATGGCATTAGGGAAAAAAACCCAAAGCCTGGGAATAACCAAAATACTCATTGATTAGAGAGAATAGATATATGAATATTCTACTTATTCAATGGAAAACTGTCATTTGAAATGAATTAGCTACATGGATGATCCTCACAAATGCAATGATATTACATAGATATAAACTTCATAAATATTCAAAACTATACTCTTAGAAGCGCATGCATACCTATTCAAAGTAAATGAAAACCAAATGGGTTACAAACACAAAATCCAGGGTAGCTGTCAGTGGAGAAGCAGGCATCTATTATTGGGAAGGGTACACTGGGGAATCAAGAGTTCTTAACTCAGGTGGTAACACTCTTTCAATGGCTATTTTATGTGTTATCTTTACCAGGCTATAGGATGCCCAGATAGCTGGTTAAACATTATTCCTAGGAGTGTGGAGAGTATTCTGGAAGAGATTAGCATTTGAACTGGTGGACTGAGTAAAGCAAACAGTCCTCCCCAACGGTAGTAGGCATCACTCAATTTATTGAGAGCCTGAATAGAACAACAAGGTAGAAGAAGATTTAATTTGCTCTTGGCCTGACTGCTTAAACTGGAACATACATCTTATGACCAAGGAGCTCCTGGTTCTCCAGCCTTTAGACCTGGACTGGAATCTACACCATTGGCTCTCTGGCCTTCTAACTGCATCACCAGCTTACCTGAGTTTCCAGCTTGCAAAATGGTAAGTTGTGAGACTTCTCAACCTTCATAATTATGTGTGCCAATATCTTACAATAAATATCTCTTCCTCTCTCTTGGTTCTTTGTCTCTGGTGAACTCTAATACTATCCTCTTCTGGGTCACTTTAGAAATTCATGATTAGAAGTGCATGATTGGCATTATTGGATCTCAAAATATCTTGCTGAACTAAACCCTTACAAATATGAATTGGTAGTATTTTAATACAAACTAATATTGAGTTTTAATATATAATAACATTGAATTTCTATGAGAAATTACTCTAAAATTTCAGCAATATAGGAGATCTTATTGAGAGGGAAGCTTAAATGGAATAAAGACAGTATCTTGAAACTACTCAGTTTTACTCTGCACATCTTACACTGTCTACTCAATATAGTCTATCATTTCTAAATACATATGTAATTGAAAAGGGTTTCAGGATACAGTACACTAATGATAGCATCCTGTGCTATACAAAGGGAATAATTTTGACACTATAACTTTAAATATAGCTTAGATGGTCACTTAAGAGACTATTATTCTTCCTCCTTTTCTCCATTTTAGCAATCTGTAACTTGCCTTGACATGTTATCTTCACCTGCTCTTTTGTCATTTCCTTTGCCTTACACTAGTAAGTTTGGTTTGTGATTATTTATCTATCCCCTGGCTTTTATTTACTAATTTGAGTGTCTGTCCCTAACTCTATTTCCATATAAAATCTTCCATATCAAAACAAATTGTCAGTATTTAAAAAGAAATTTAACTGCTTCGTGAGATTTCCAGAATACATGTGCCCAAACATTTACATACTGAAGTACATTTTATTATATTTTGTATTCTTTTCATATATCCTTTTTTATTCCGGTTAATTTCACTGATTTTAAAAATTGTGTGTAGGTAAGTTTGTTATGAATTTTATTGCCAGATAATGAAAAAATTTATTATATCAAACCATGTGGTACATAGACAAGTGGTCATTTCACTATAATTTATTACAACTTTCATACATGTCACCATATCTGTGTAAAATCTTCATAATAAGGGAAGAAAACTTTCTTCAGATAGTGCAGGAACAGTTTGAGTAATCTTTAGATATTTGTTTGGCATTCTGTATTGAAATCAGTAGCAAAGTACTGAAGGGAATAGGAAGGGATGGGAAGTCCATGGACCTGTGTGTGAGAGATATCACTGGACTAGGACTAAAGCATACTTCCAGGAAGGAGTGACAGGACCCTCTACAACCTTCTCCATTCCTAGACCCCTCCTCTACATCTGGGCACCTGCTGCAGATGGTGATGGAGGGTAAGGAGGCTCATTTTCTAAAAAGCCTATGAGTCCTTCTTTTAAAAAAATCCTCCATTGAAATATCAAAAAAAGAATAATGTATGTTGGAAACAGATGCTCGGTGCCACAAGGAAAAACCAGCACTGAGACAAAGGATTTTTCAGTAATGCAATTTTTACTTTTAGGACCACAGGAAGGGTACTCTTGCTAGCCATCTTGCCACAAGAGTACAATGAACAAAGGAAAACAAACATATTTATCCCTTACGCATTTGGGGTCGTCCTTACTGCTGTGTCTGATCTCCGTTGGCTGAAGCCAGACCTCACAATCTAAACTAAAACCCAATTGGCTAACGACTTAAAACTTTTCTAAACAGGTAAAAGCAATAGAGAGCTGGGACATACCTGTGAGCACATTCAGCACAGATATCTTAGTTAAAATACAAGGACACACAGCATGTACTGTGTGCTTGTTAAGTATGGCATGTCTAACAGCTACATAGGATAGGGCTTAACAAAGAGTTATTAGCACACTTATGATTTATTCTTTAACAAGAAAGGAAACTTTAAAGGGGAACATTTCTACTTCCCACAATGTATCACTTGCTTTCCACCACATATTTCTTCTTTTAAAATTTTATTTTATTTTTAATTGACAAGTAATGATTGTATATAGGGTATAATATGATATTTCCATGCATTGATACATTGTGGAATAAGCAAATCAGGCTAATTAACATATTCATTACTTCAGATACTTATCATTTCTTTCTGCCACCACAGATTTTATTGCAGAAAATCAGCAGCTCAGACATCTGAAATGTCACTGTACTAAAATCTTTGTGCAATTTAACACACCATTACATGGAAGCGTTGAGAAATAGAACTATCAAGGTGTTGCCCACAATGCACAGGCAGACCCAGCCAGGAGATTCTGGAATTCGGTTTAACAAGTAAGGCTCTTAAGACTGTCAGGGAGGCAGCCAAGACACTCCCTGAATGTTGAAAACAGTAAAAGACCCAGATTTTGGAAATGAGGCTCAGAGCAAATATGTCTGTTATTATTGCAAGTGATTAGGACTCCAGCCCCTAAGTGACGAAAATAAGGATCTTGGGGCAAAGAGGAAACAAGAAAAAGTCACATTTCCTGGAGCTAAGTATAAAGTAAAGGCTCAACTACAGTATCCTAGCTGTATGATAGAACCAGATCAAATAAAGCAGAGATGTGATCATGTTTATTAGAACTCAAAAGCATAATTTATCAGTGATAAAACCCACAATAGATAATCTAATAAATATAACTGACTTTACATTTACATTTGCCTGACATTTTAAGCTGTACAGTGTTTTTACAAATTATATTGGTTAGGGTAAAAATGGAAGTGAAAAAACAGTGAAGAAGAAAAATAATCTACTACGAAAGGATCCTCAGGGAAGGAAAAATAACCTTTTATTTAATTGTATGTACTATTTCGTTTTCCCCCGAGATGGAGTCTTGCTCTGTCACCCAGGCTGGAGTGCAGTGGCGTGATCTTGGCTCACTGCACTCCCAGGTTCAAGAGATTCTCCTGCCTCAGCCTCCCAAGTAGCTGGAATTACAGGTGCCTACCACCACACCTGGCTAATTTTTGTATTTTTAATAGAGATGGGGTTTCACCATGTTGGCCAGGCTGGTCTCAAACTCCTGACCTCGTGATCCACCCGCCTTGGCCTCCCAAAGTGCTGGGATTACAGGCGTGAGCCACTGCACCCAGCCTGTATGTACTATTTCTGCATGAAATAGTCACAGTGAATTAGCAGATTTAAATAAAATTTTCCATTGCCAACAGCGAATTCATTTATGTAGCTTGCCTTATCACTAACGAATACCTGTTTTTTTGTTTATTATTGGGAAATATTTTACTTGGAAAAGAGGATTTAAAAATATTTAAAATATAAGTGAATGGTCATTTTCTTACAATGGTTATCTTTTTACAACCGCTTATAAAAGTGATACATCCCATGCTATAAATATAGACTCAGATCCACCTTCAAGTCAGAAAATTGTCTTCTATCAGAAACATTTCCCAAATGTTCAGAATTCTATATTGACAGTTTAGCTTTGAGAATCAGAAAAATAGAATTTCAAGCAGCATTGATATTTAAGGACTAAATTAGGGACATCTCTCCAGATTAGTGTCTCATAAAATTTGCCAAATGTTAGACGTAGAGTCTCCGTGAAAGCATTATCTTGAGAAACAACCTTTGAATATTCAAACAGTTTTTCTTGAGAAGTAAGAAGGATATGGGCTCATTTGGTTGAACAGACACTTTTTCTGTACTCAGGTAATTGCACATAAGATTTTACATGAAGCAAATTAGGAATCTTCTGTTATCATTTGGGCCCATACTGCATTATAATAAGCCATTATTGTTGAGTTAGCCCAGTGCTATATTTCTTACCAAGTTCAACTTAGAATATACAAAATAAGGATCTACCTGGATATATTATGAGGTTACTTAAGAGCATACAGCATTTACCGTCCTCATTCTTCTACATTCCTAGGGTGGTCATGGAAGGCAGAGGACACCAAATATGAGGGAGATTCATAATATCTCATTTACTGCCTATTCAACATATTTCAGTGCTTAATGCTCAGTCCCAATAAATTAAATCTTTCAAATGATATTCAGTCCTATTAATAAAAATACAAACACAGGGGAAAAGCTTTTTGTTTCTTTCTCTAAAAGTAAAAATAGTTCAAATCCCAGATTTGTGCCTCTCTGACTACTGGTCTTTGGATATGGTTATGGTCTATGTCTCAGTTTCAGTATGTACAAAAATAAATGTCTGAACAGATGACCTCTGGGGTCAGTTTTGCTTACCAAGAGCTTTGGTTGCTATTTATAGAGAGAGTAAAGAACTATAGTAGAGAATTACAATGTATTGGAAGGAAGAACAGGAGTTTGAGGTTGTCCAAAAAGGCTATATGATTAGACAGGAGGCCACAGATAAGAGACACAAATTACAATTCTTCTTTATAAATTAAAATGACTTTGTAATCTTTCTCAATAATGTGAAATTTTTATATTAAAAAGCTTTTAAATCTGATCTATGTCACGGAGACTATAGAAAACAAAACAAAACAAAACAAAAAACTGATTTTCATGAGAATAGGCATAGGGGCACTAGACTTTTGCCCCAAAGAAGAAATCAGGAATTTCCCTTCAAATAAAAAATATAATGCAATTACAGTATACATAGCCTTCAAACATTCCCAGCACTTGAAACAAAATGCCATTGTTATGTTACCTAATATCTTGTTACTTAAAATAGATGATTTCTATAAAAAAAATGCTTTTTTCTTCCATCCCAGAATCCTAACCAACCTTGAAAATATAACTTTAGGAATGAGATTGTCATATGACAAAACAAATTTAGTTAAAGATCTATTTGGCTTTCATTTGCAATCCTAATATTAAGTCACACCTTGTTCTATGATATAGAATGAGTATTCTGTTGAGCATGACAGAATAGTTGGTTTTTGTAAGGTGGGAACAAAGAACAAATTTTTTTCTTAAGTAGATTGGTTAATATCAGCTTACTACAGGCCACTTTTCTTGTAAGGGTTAAAGCAGAAGGGACTTCCTTACTGCTGACTGAGGTAGAAAAAAACTCAGGTAGACTGAGCTGCTTCTGATTGAATCTCCTGTTTTCTGGGAAAACTGGTCTATTTGGGAATGTAACTGCTTTACCTAGTATAAATGACTCTATTTTGGTTTGTTCTTGCTTACCCAGGCCCAAGTCAGGAGGCTAGTCTAAAACAATGGCCTTCTATAAACTTTAACAGGAGAAATTTAGTTTGTATCACTGTAATAGCAATAGAGCACAAAAAGAATTAGATTTTGAGGATTCTTCTTTTTTTGTAGGGAGCCCAAATAATTTTTAGATAAAAGAATAGTTGTACAAAGACATTTGCAGTGACAGTTTTTAAAATATCCTGGCCGATAACACTGATCCTATCAAATCAGGGGTCTGTCTGAATCCTTAGCAAATGGAAAGGGATTCCTTTTGGTTCAGAAGCTCTGGGTTTAGATATAAAGATATAAGAGAACAGTGGTAAAACTTGGTAGGCCCCAAAATAATACTATTTGTTAAATGCATAGTCCACAGGTACATTCAGAGCAGTACCAATTAAGGATTACCTGATAGCTATAATGACAACATCAGTTTTAATTTTTCACAACCTCAGAAGTGGACTCATTACCTCTCATAATGAAATAAATGGTAAAAGAAAAAAAAAGGATAAAATATTACATTTATTATTTGCCTATAATGGGTCAATCAGTGTGTTAAATGGTTTGCCTGCATTGCCATTTAATTCTTAAATTACCTTTCAAGAAATGATTATTCTCATTTACAAACAGGTAAACTTGTCCAAGTCCACATCAAAAGTAAGGGGTTAGGGCTGGGATTTGAGATCAGGTTTCTCTGATACAAACATCAGTATAGTCATCTCTTGGCATTCAAGGGTTATAGGACCCCCTCACCTACCATGTACACCAAAATCTGCAGATGCTTGTCCTTATATAAAATGGCATAGTATTTGCATATAACTCACACACATCCTCCTGCATATTTTAAATCATCTGTAGATTACTTATAATGCCTAATACGATGTAAATGCCATGTAAATAGTTGTTATACTGTATTATTACCATTGGTATTAATTTTTATTTTATTTTTATTTATTTTAGTATTTTCAATTCATGGTTGGTTGAATCTGTAGATATGGAACTTGCAGATACAGAGGGCCAACTGTGCTCTTATCCTCTATGCTATGAATATTTGTAATCACAGCTGAAGACCCAGTGGGTGTAATTTCTAGAAATATAAAGTCTGTTCACTCACTTCTTAGTTATCTTGAGGTGAAGTAGTTACTACCCTCTACATTTTCTTGGCCATCATAGGTGTGTTCAGTTAATGTTTGTAGACAATTTTGAAGCCTTCTTTAGATTGTAATAAAAATCTTATATAATAGTTTGGGTATTTTGAGTATCATTTTTGCTTTCATGAAGAGGATTTTAACTGCTTACAACTGAAGGTCAAGTCCGCTTACAGTTAAATATGTTGTTCTTAGATATATCTTCCACCGAGTTCAGCATCACGTGGATCCTGAACTTCATGTGAAGATGAGTAGTGAATTGGGTACTTTGCAAAATTCTATGCAAGTCAAAATATAATTATTGTCAATTTTGGTTATCATCCTATTTGTCAGTGTTAGTGTATGTGTTTCCATGCTATTCTTGAATTTACTAATCTTATCCCTCATGTTCACTGTCCTTGAGCATGTTCACATTATATCAAAGCTCTTTCTAGGATGATCCTTAATAACAATTTCAGAATGTTCTTTTTTTTTTTTTTTCAGAATGTTCTTAATCTAGAAATCCGAGTGCATTTAATTCTAATTCTTAACAAAAGCCAATAAATTTGGCAACTCATAAGGGAAAATATATATGAAAATGTGGCCACTCTCAACTAAAGTATTGTTCATGATAGGCCATACTTTTCCTATACGTATGCCATGGTAATAGATTAAGGCTTAAACCCAAATGGATTAACAGAACAAAGGTTCATTTTTTTGTTCACATTACATGTTCACAGAAGTTTGATGGGACACTCTATTTCACATTGTCAGATAGGGACCTAGGCTGATGGAGGTTCCACCATCCTGTAGCTGCACTATCTGAAACTAAATAATTTTGTTTACTATGGCAGGAAAAAGAGGAACTAAGGAACTGGAGAATCTTTTACAGACTTTCACTGCTCCAGCTATGAAGTCACACAGGTCACCACCATTTACACCTCATTGGCTGGAAATAATCACAGCTCTCTACCTAACTCCAAGATGCCATTTAAATAAAAGGAAGTAAATGGCATGCTTTGTGAGGCTTATTGCTGCTACCACAAATAGGAACTATCTAGTTTCTACTGTATCCAACAAGGCAGCTTTTAGCATACTTTAGTATCTCCCTGGATGCACAGCTCATTCTCAAACACATTCACTAAATTCACCTGTGAATGATACATCCTTGCTTCTTCTCCACTTAAAGCATTTTATTGTACACTTTTTCTATGATATTGGTCATAACAACCTACATTACAATGCAGAAAACTGAAACTTTAAGAGAAAAATTAATGCCCTAAAGTAACAAAACTAGTAAGTGGGGAAATTGAGATTTTTAAATGGACCTTTCTAGCCAAAATGGGCTTTCTTCATATCACAACAGGCTTAGGTCTATGCAGCTTTCAAGGAGATAAGCATAGACATTTTTTTCCAAACCCTAGTTTCTGCCCAAATTAAAATAATTACCAGTTCTCAGCAATAACATTAGAATAGCTGACTTCTATTCAAACCCTGAAAGGAACATACCAATCTCTTGATAATTCTTTAAACAAATAACATCACATATAAGAAACTGAGCTTTAGTTAGAAGATGATGTGAAATAGATGGTCCTTACATTAAACTAAGTCATTAGTAGAAATTGAAAGCCTTCATTTAAATAAGCCAGCATGTCTTGTACCTGTGTATGTAGGGCTCTTACTTCCCAAAAACCTATGTGTGAAAACTCTGAGGTTTAATCATTTTCAGATTTCTTCATATAGACATAGAAGGGATGTGTTATTCTGCTTTAAATTCATCTTTTGGATATCTAGCTAAAATTTGAGAAATAAAATCCAGTGACATGCCAAATATGAATGTTGTTTGAGGTGTGTTAAATTCAGACTAACTCAGGACTTTCTTCTGATGAAAGAAAATATTTGTTTTAATTTTGATAGATTTATGCTTAAAACTATTATACTCTATTTACTTTTTAAAAAATACTAAATGTTTTTTAAAGACTAAATGTGTTTTGAAAGATTGTTAGGAGCAGACTTTATTATGGCATACAAATCTTTTCAAACCACCGATACAAAAAATTGCCAAAGAATTGATTTTATAATCACATATTTTAGCATAAATTATTTCTCTGTGAAATTCACTTTAGTGACTCAGAATATCTGCTAATTCTGTATTGTTTACTTGGCTTGGAATTCAGACTGTTTCCAGAACCTTACAAGATGGATAATACTTAACTTATCCAGATACCAACTACCTAGCAACCTCAAACATGCAGTAAAAGCAGAAAGGTTGAAGATCAGCTAAGCCAGATAACATAAAATATACTCATTTGCATAAGGAAGATCACATCTGGGACATACTCAGAGTCTAATTTGTTTACATTTCAGATAAAAATTTACTATAGTCAATAATGTGATTTACCAATTCAATACAATAGAGGTGGAGAATTTTAAAAGTGAAGAGGGAGTTTATAGAGGCAGATAGGTGCTACCTACTTTTATATTTCTTTTAGTTGCTACACATGTAATTGTAGTCACAGTAAGAATCAAAGACCAAAGGTTGAGACTTGTATCTGATACAAGAGCACAAGTATTGCCAGGATGTTCTTACCGTGTCAAGTATACTTTGGTAACAGTGCAGTGGTAAGGAAAGGGCTGGAGGTGCATAGAATTGGATCAGACATTAAGGGTAAATGCTGGGGCTTACAGAATACAGTAGGCTGAGTGCAGTGAATCTGCATAAGAGGGCTGAAATAGAAATCACGGAGCATGGCATTGAAGTCAAACCACCAAATTCACAGTACTTACATGTGTCTGTGTGACAGAAAATAAAACTTTGAAGGGATCAACAACTCATAGTTAAGTTTACAAAAAAGCTTTTTATGCCCCCATCACAATTTTCTAAATCAAAACAAGAAGCATCTAATATTCTAACATTAACAGAAAGAGGTGTATTTAGACATAGCACTCATTTTGCTGTTTCTTTACTTCTACACAAATATTATCAGTATTAGGTCCTGTCCCTTAAGCCAGCAAGCAGACTTTTGGAGTTTTTTTGCTGTTATTGTTGTTTTTTAAGACTATTTTTTCTATGGACGGGAAAGTGGTAGAGAACTGACACAAGAAAAGAAAAAGCATGAGACTGTAAGCCAAAAACAGTAAGCTGAGATTTAAAAAATTTGTATTTCTTACTAATAGTGTCTGAAGTGTCCTGAACATTAAAATATCTCTTTTATATGTGTGTGTATATATATGTATATATGTGTATATTTATAAGTAATATAAAATATATGTAACATAAGTAAAATATAAAATACACATAAAATATATGTAAAAATATAAAATATATGTAAAATATATGTAATGTATGTAATATAAAATATATGTGATATAAATATGCATGGTTTTAAAATCTTTTTATATGATATATATGTAAAACCCTGCATTTTTTGTGATGTTAGAATAGAACCAATCCTTTTGTTGATAACTAGAAAAGCTAGCCATGGATACATATGCCCAGATTTTTTTATTTATTTGTGAGCTGCCAAGGATGGCAAAAACTTCAAGACTTTCTTTGGCAGTAAAACATAGTCAATATATTTAAATAAATATACAGTAAAGTATAATTAAACTTCTTTAAAAAGTAAACATTTGATTAAAATTATTCCTAAACTGAAAATCAAGATTTCGATATTTATAAGAGATTATGGTTTCTGTGAAAGAACTGATAAATAGACCAATGAAATAGAATAAGAAGCCCAGGAATACATCTACACTTATAATGATGACTTGGTATGTGGCAATGGTATCATTGCAGATAGGGAAAGATTAGTAAGGAAATACAATAAATGATACTTAGTTGATTAAATACCCACATAGAAAAGATAAAACTTGACAAGTACTTCTTATGATATACACACTATAAATATACTATTTATAATCCCAGAAGGATTTCAGATTGAAGTGTGAAGGGAAAAATGATAGGGCTTCCAATGGACAACATAATAAAATAACTTCAATGGTATCTGGATTGGAAAAGACATTTTAGGACACAAAAGGAATTAATTATAAAAGAAATAATAGATGAATTAGACTACATTAAAATTACAAACTTTTTTTCATATAAGATACTATTAAAGAGAGAAAATACTGTTCATTAATTAAGAGAAGACAATAAATTTATGAAAAACGATCGACTTTATTAATCATCAGGAAAACGCAAATTAAAATCACACAGAGATAATAGTCCCCATCCAACAGAATGGATAAAATTAAGAGGACTAACAATACAAAGTGTTTGAGAGAATATGGAACAATGGGAACTCACACACTGCTACAGGATGGGCAAATTGGTACAACCATTTTACATAACACTTGGGCATTGTTTAAGAAAGTAGAAGATACATAAACCCTATGATTCAGCAATTATCCAACTAAATATCTTCTCAACCAAAACACAAATAGATGTTTCAGGAGAAAGGTGTATGTACTATTCATAAGAAGAAAAACATAAATTTATCTTAGTAATAGGAGAAATAAATTATGGTTATAAGGGGGTACTAAAAAGTGATGATAATGAACAATCTACAGAAACTGTATAGATGAATCCCCAAAACATAAAGTGAGCTACAGAAACCATACATAAAAGAATACATATGTACGATTCCACTTATTTAAAATTTAGAAAGTAAGTTGAAACTAAATTACAGTGTTTAGTGATTCATATTGGATGGTGAAACTATAAAGAAATGCAAGGAAGTGGTTACTGTTGAAGTCAAGAAAGTGGTTATTTTTGGAGAAGGAATACAATGGGTATTTTAGTTGCTACCAATGTCCAGTTTCTTGACCTGAGTGGTAGGAAATCATTTGACTCTACGTTTTCACTTTGTACATTTTTCTATCATTTTATAATATTAAAATAGTTTAAACTTCAGTATTCACAAATAATACATGGGTGACTATTGTCAATGAATATAGATGTATTAAATTAAACATTGATAACTTTATAGTTATAAGGTTTTTATAGTATTGAAGACTGAGGTCTTGACTAACCACTGGTGTGCTATATTTCATGCTTTCCCTCCTGTTTCAAGAGTTTTACTTCCATTTCTCCTGTATCATCATTTTTCTCTCTACAATGGTTCATTTCCCCAGCAATCTAGACATGTAGTATTTCCCCATTTATTTAAAACAAAACAAAACTCCCTGATCCTTTGTTCTGCCACCACTCTCAGATTAACCTTTTGATATGGTCTGAACATTAGCATCCTTCCAAAATTCATTTATTACAACCTAATACCCAATGTGATAGTATTAAAAGGTGGGGACTTTGGGGGAAGTGATTCAGTCATGAAGGCTCTGTCCTCATGAATGGAATTAAGTCTCCTCATAAAAAAGAGGTTAAAAGGAGCTGCCTTGTCCCTTCTGTGATGTGAGGACACATCATCTATAAGGAATGGGTCCTCACAAGACATTGAATTTTCTGGCACTATACTCTTAGACTATCTAGCCTCTAGGACTTTTGTTATTTATCTAATTGTTTTGTTATAGCACCCTGAAAAGTGTAAGGTACCTTTATTTTCTGTTTCATTTCAAAGGAAAAATTCCAAAAAGAATTGTCTAAACCTGCTGTCTCTACTTCTTCCATTCTCTCTTGAACTTGTTCCAATAAAGCTTTCGTCACTACTCCACTAAAACTGCTCTTTCAATTTCTGAAGTTTCAGTCCTTTCTTGTTGAACCTATTAATTACATTATGTAGAGTTGGTTGATCACACTTTCTTCCTTGAAACAGTCCACTTAGCATCTCAGTCACCATTTACCTTGGTTCTCCTCTGATTTGTTCCTTGTTTGTTTAGTTTTCAGTTGTAAAAAGCCTAGTGGCCATGTCAACACGTTACATGTCAACAATGGCTCAAGAAATAGTCTGATCATGTTAATTTAATTCTCAACTGTCTTGTCCCATTAGAAATTATAATTTCTATTTGAATCTCCCTCTGCATTATACTTTTATAGTGAATTGAGCTCAACATTTAAATAACTGCTTCATTTAAATTTATATCATTTTATGATCTGTACCATTTATCACCATTTATTTCATGTTTTTCACTGCCCTTAAAGTTTCTACTTTCATTGCTTCTAGAGTTGACCTTAAGGCCAAGGAACATGTGTTGCCCTTAATTGGGCTCAGTCACATTTCTTGGCAGGAACCTAAAAAGGGAGAGAAAAATGAGGAAGCTATTGTCCATTTGAGAAATCTTCTACTTTTCTCATACAAAATTATACTCGTCGATATGCCAAAAATTTATTGAGCACCTACATGGTTCCAGATACTTGATAAGGGCTAAGGAAATGAGGACTAAAAAATAATACCTATTTTCAAGTACCTTGCAAGCTAATATTACTTTGTTTTTTAAAAAATTGAGTCCGAGGAGCATTAATTTATTATGGATGTAACAATCTGTTCCATGAGAATGTATTATTCAAAACTTGTAAAAACTATAAGAGGTTATTAAGTGTTCTTTTAGTGAAGTGCTGGGCTTGATTCGATTGATTGGGCTATGTTACAACTCTCTTAGGGCAGAGGCTAATGAATCAATGTTGTCAGCAAAGATCCAAGCAATTCCTATCTGGTGGAAAAATAATTCTAAAGGTTCATTTCTCCTTGAAACACTAACCAGTTTCATAAACTATATACCTTATATTGACATTCCTATATTAAATTGCGCATGTATCTATTAACAGTAGTGTGCTAGAATCAGCTCAGACTAGCTAAGAACCTATTGTTTTATTTTCAGGAACTTTGAAAGCTGGTTGATTTCATGTTGATAACTTAAAATTAGCTATTGTGGGAATACCTATACTACAAAAATCGACAGACACTACTAATTAGGTTTTTGTTTGTTTGTTTCCTGGAGAACCAGTTGAATCAATTTTAATGTTTATTGGTTCCCTTAAAGCTAAACAACATTTCTCATTTAAGCAAAATTTCTGACATATGCTAATTTTATATTTTTATAAACAGTGATAGTTTAAAAACTTTTGGAGATTATACTTTAACAGTTTATGCCAATTGTCTTTCACAAGAATTGTTTAGCCATCATTCAACTCTGTGAATGAAGAATCTGATTTCCACAGTCACTGGAACAAATATAGACTGGCTCAGTTGGACCACTTTAAGATGACAGTGTAAAAGGTTACAACAGCAACAATTCATCTTAAACAAAGAGAAAGAATAGACAAAATAATATACAATTCCCTTACTCTTTTATTTTCTCATTGCAAATGCAAATACGAATTTAATTTGTAACATGATTGCTTAGATTTTAATACTTTCTTGATCTGTGTTGGGGAAGAAGTTAGTGAAATAGGAAATAAAACTTGGGTCTAATTAAGAGTAAAGGCCTCAAAGCAAAGCTCTACTTTATCTGAGGGTAGTAATTCAAACTTCAAGCATATATTAGTACCTTTGTCCACTTGGCTATTCCCTTTCTTATGCGTTTTTACTTAGGATGGTTTTGGGGAGCGTGGAGATTTAGGGGACAGAAGGAAAGCAGCAGCCATTTTGTAGCTCAAATATGTTGCCACTTTTCTGACTCATCTCAGTGTGAAACATTAGCAAGGCCTGCAACTGTTCTACCTTCCCCCAAATTCTCCCATTTCTTTGACTCCTGGGCCATCTCTGCGTGTTTAGGGCTTCTGCAAGACACTCAACAGTAGCAACAAGAACTGACATGGATGTCACTTTTCTTGTAGAATTACAGCTCATGCTTTTGGGTTCCAGTTTGCTCTTGGTCTCCACCAATATGCATTCATCTTCCCTTCCCAAATGAATGCTCTTAACACTCTAAGCTCCAGCATCAGATATAAAGAAAACAGCTTTGCAGAGACTGTCTGTCCAGCTGCATAAGGCCAAATGTATATATATACATATGTATATCTCCTAGTGGTTATTGTTCTTGTGTTGAAGTCTGAGTGATAGTGTTCTTCAGAATGGTACGAAACACCTAAATTGTGAAATAAATGCCAGTGTAAGACTTTTAACACAATTATCAAAAATATCAGCGACCTGGCCCACCAACAGCAGCCGCCCCATCCCCAGTTATATCCTGTTTCTCCATGCCCTCAAGTAACAGACAAGATGGAAAAACACACAACATTAAGTGCTCTGAAGAAAATGCCAATTAATCTCATATTTTAAAAGGTGAGTTTAGGGAAGTTCCCCATTCTGTACCTGGGCAAATAGAAGGTTTGTAATAGACTTGACCTTGTTAAATATAATAAGATAAAAGGAAATGGCATGATAACTGTGTAAAAATTCAGGTGAAAAAGTAAACAAACTCAATTATATAGCACAAATAAGCAATTCAATATGGATAAAAAGAAGAAACCATTTCATTACACATGTTTATAGGAAAAATTAAAAAGAAAATCACTGAAACAAAATGAGACATTACAACAAAGAAATATATGATGAATAATGCAGAGCTAAATAAGTCAATTAGGGACAAAACACTACTTTGCAATACGTAAAATTATAAGAGGCAAAAAATCAACACAGCCAATATTGGTTTTTAGAAATATTGTACCAAATTTAATTTGGTACCTAATTGGTACCTCCATGAAACCTAATTGGAAGCATGGAGGAAAGGAATTAAGACAGCCATAGTTGGGGCAGAACTATATAACAGTGAATAAGTTTCATTTGAAAATAGAAATGGTGAATGGGTAACAATAACAAAGCTTACAAGTATTCAATGAGTATGAAGTTGGGAAGATTATTAACAGTAGAGAAAATGTATATAATGTTTTAGTAGAGTAATGCATAGTTTCAAAGGTTTCAGGCTAAAGGATTATGGTATTGATGAGCCTATTTGTTATAATAAAATACCAATAACAACGATAATAATAGCGACTTGAAGATAAAATTCGGCCAAACAAAAGTAAATCAAAATGAAGAATTTAAGAAAAGATAAGCTACAGTAAACTCTTTTGATAATCATTAACTTTACAGCAGTACCGGGGACTCTTCAATCTCTCTCAGAAGTCCCAAGATTTTTCTATCAGCTTCTGAAATCTGTGTTTTCCTCTCACTTCCACGGTTTATCCAGAACTGATTTTAAGTAAGCAAACTAGCAACCTGGGCTAATTCCCTAATTTCACAAAATCTGAAAGTCCAAACAATGTTGCATGAATGTTTTCAATAAGCATGCATTAATTTTCTTAAAAAGTAGATGTTTTAAAAAAATAACAAAACGAAATTCTATAATAAATACCACATTACCTGAAACAAGACCTGTTAGGTTTCTGAACTTTTATGTACTTGCTTGCTTTTTTTATTTTTTGAGACAGAGTTTCGCTCTTTCATCCAGCCTGGAGTGCAATGGTGCAATCTCGGCTCACTGCAACCTCTGCTCCCCAGGTTCAAGTGATTCTCCTGCCTCAGCCTCCCAAGTAGCTAGGATTATAGGCGCCTGTCACCATGCCTGGCTAATTTTTATATTTTTAATAGAGACAGGGTTTTGCCATTTTTGGCCAGGCTGGTCTCAAATCCTGACCTCAGGTGATCCACCCTCCTTGGCCTCCCAAAGTGCTAGATTACAGGCATGAGCCACCTTGCCTGGCCAATTGCCTGCTTTTTACATAGAAAAATATTAGATCCTGAAATGACTTCTCTCATACTAAAATCTGTGAATCTGGAGAATCAATCACTGGGTAATCTGGTACTCTGGCCTCAATCTTTAGGCTCCCTGCAAACCTGAGGCTTAAGTAGCTTTTCTGATGAAGTAAGACGCAAACACACAGTTTCAGTAATCTATTTACTTTCTGAAATTGTTTTGGTATTTGTAGGTAGTTATTAGCCCAGAACACTGGATCTGAATGTTTCTTCTAAATTGAATCTTAGGGCTCTGAGATAGTTAATGAAGTCTGAAAGTGCATTTGAATGTACTTATTCACCAGGAGGATTTCAGTTATATTCTTAAAATTTAGTAAGTCTAAAAAAGTGAATTTAACAAAACTCTATCTAGTAATTTTAGCTGACTTTATTGTGAAGTTCTGTAGATACCTAGCTAGCCAAATAATCAAAACCAGAAGGATCAAGCTATGTTTTTTCAGCCAAGAGGTCTTAAAAAACATGAAAATTGTTCATCTCCACTAACAACAAATAAATGTAATTTTATGCAAAAGTAGGATAGTAATTTTTGTCTACAAAACTAGTATACATTCAAAATAATAATTTTGTTGAAGTAAGTTAAGATTCCCAAATATTGAGAATTAAATTTGGCACAATATTTCTAAAAACCAATTTGAGAGTTGAATTATCATTAGAACTTTGTAAAATTAGGGATGACTTCTTGCTCTGAAGTCATCCCTAATTTTTTTTTCTTCTGCTTTACTATCATAACAGAAAGTTTAGGGTCATTGAAAGTTAAATTGTTAGTTTCGAATGTGGCACCGTGAGTTGCCCAAATGAAGATTTTCAAAGGAATATCTAGAAACTGTTTGTATGCCTCCAAAAAGTCCTTACTATTAAGAAGATATGTTTTTAAAAGGCAGGAGTTGAATCGTTGTAAAGATTTGCCAAAAGATTTCTTTGGAGAAAACTGATGCCATATGAGTTCCACACTCAGTCCACGTACATAACATGACACCCACACAGGTATGCAGGATGGGTAGATCTCTCTTCTCCTCAAGCCTGGTGATCTGGATGGTAACAGGACCACTACTCAAATATGGCAACTCTTCTAAAACTTGAGAAGGACAGACTTTTTGCCAGATAAGACCGTGAGAGAGATGGGTTGCCGAGCAGAGTACAGAGCACAGGTAAGGTCCTGTTTTGGGTTTGTTTATGCTTCCAGGATGGATTTGGATAAAATATGCATGAGTGTTTGATTGTGGACCATATGCGAACCAGGTCAGTGAGAAGGCAAGCCTGGAGCTTTTTTGACTTTTTCCTAAGAAGACCGTCTAGGTATGCTGAGGGTTCAATTAAGAAAGCCCATGCAGAATAGGCAACTGGAGAGTCAGAGGCTAAAGGTGAGCAAAGGGCAAAGAATAGCATATATCAAGATAACGGAGCTGCAGTTGGAGCAACCTAGCACCAAAATTTTCAAAACCCAATGAAAGCCACATGTGAAATAAAACTTAGTTTATCTGGCATTTCCACAAGGCCAAAAGCCATATTCCAAAACCAGTCAAATCAAAGCTTTCTGTCCCCATTCTCTCTTCCCTCTGCACTTCAATCCAAATAATCCTTAAGAATTTCTAAAAAGTTGGGAGAAGGGAAGTAATAAAAGAAATAACCTAAACTTTCTAGTGCATGAAATCAGGTACTAATTCTCTTCAGACTACACTTGGTGGCCAAGATGAAAGAAGCTTAATTTTAATGAAGATGGATGTGTTATTCACACATTATAATTTCTGAATCAAAACTGTACCATGCATAGGACCATCTATTACTCTAGAGAGACTAGACAATCACAGGTCTGCATGGGTTTTGTCCAGTGAAAGGGAAAAACATTTTCCTCAGAGAAAAAAATGTAAAGCGACAGTGAGAAATTAAAAACTATATGTTCATCTGTAAACTTTTATTCAAGTATAATAAACACAGTTGTACGCAAACAATAAGGCATCGTTCAATACATTGTCACAAAGCCCCCATTCCTTTTAACCAACACAGGTTTCAATACATTACTAGAGTCCTCAAAGCCCCCTTCATGCCATATTTGAATCAATCACCTCTGCCATTGTAACCATTAATCTAACTTCTAACACCACAGATTAGTTTTGCCCATTTTTGGATTTTATATATAAATGGAATCATACACTCTTCTGGGTAATCATAAACACTTTTGCACTCTTGTATCCAACTTCACTCAATATTATAATTAGAGATTATTTCATACTGTTGCATGTACAGAAGTTGTAGTTTTCTTCATTCTCATTTCTATACAGTATTCTTCCATATCAACAATTGGCAAACTCTGGCCCATGGGGCCAAATCTGGCTCACCACCTGTGTTTGTATGGTTTACAAGAATAAAATGGGTTTTACATTTTTAAAGAAGTAAATAAAAAAGAGTACTATTTCAGGACATGTGGGAATTACATGAAATTCAAATTCCAGTGTCCATAAATAAAATTTCCATTGCAATATACCCATACTTGTTCCTTTTGTATTGTCTATGGCTGTTTCGTGCTATGATGATAGAATTGAGATGACAGACTGTGCTGCCTAAAATATTTACTATCTGGCCCTTTATAGAAAAAGTTTGCCAACCCTCCTCTATGTGAATGAATAACAACATATATTTATCTATTTGACTATTGAGAAGGATCAGGGTAGTTTCCATTTTGGGGACATTACAAATAATGCTGGTATGAACATTCTCATGCATTTCTTTTGTGAACATATGTGTGCATTTCTATTGCAGATATTATACTTAGGAGTGGAAATGTTGCACTTTAGGAAGACACTGTCAAACAGTATTCCAAAGAAATGTACAAATTTACACTCCATCTGGCAGTGTTTGGGAGGTCTGGTTGTTCCATACCCTTTCCAATACTTGGTATTCTGTCTTATCCATTTTAACCATTTTGGAGAGTTCTTAGTAGTTCATTTAGTTTTTATTTTTCCTCAAGGAGGCTCTCAAGTATTTGATTTTTTTCTATGCTATTATCAGTAGCACCATTTTTAAATTTGTGTGTTCTGTTTATTGCTGGTATATAGAAATACAATGTGTTTTTGTACATTGTCTTTGCATCCAGCAAACTTGCTAAATTCATTTAGTAATTCTAATAGCTTGTAACTTCTGTTGAATTTTTCCACCAACACAGCCATGTCTTCTATAAATGATAGCTTTATTTATTATTATTATTTCCAATTCTCTTGCCTCTTCTTCCTCCTCCTCCTCTTTCTTCCTCTCTTTCTCTCTCTCTATTTCTTCCTCTTTCTCTTCCTCTCTTCCTCTCTCTCTGTTTGTTCTGGGCTTATTGCATCTGCCAAGATCTTTAGCATAATGCTAAACTGAGTTGATTCTAGCTGATAGGACCCTGTCTCATTTACAGTCTTAAGGAAAAGCCCTTTCAGTATTTAACCAATAAATATTTTTCCTTTAAGGTTTTCACAGATACTACTTCTCAAATTAAGGAGGCTTTATTCTATTTGTAGTTTACTAGAAGGTTTCTGTGTGTGTTTTTTTAAGTTATGAATGTATTGAATTTCATCAAATGCTTTTATGTATCTGGTAAGATCATTTCTTTCTACTTTTCTTCTTTAATGTGATGAAGTACATAGACTGAATTTTAAACAGTAAACCATCCTTACATTCCCACAATATACCCACCCACCTTGGTTACGATGTATTATCTCTTTCATATATTGCTGAATTTGATTTGCTAACTGACCAGAACTGTGAAAGGGCGGAGATTTTACCTTACTATACTTACTAAAGTAACATGTTAGCCTGCCACAGTTCCATGGATGATGGTAAAGGACAGGAAACATTTAAGTCAGAGTTAATGAACAGTTTCTATTCACAGCAACAGTAATAGGCAGAGTATCAGCATTCACATTTGTGCCCTGACATCTAATTACCACAGATAGTTCCAATCTGTTTCATATGCAGGTACCACCTGCATATGAAAAAATTGCATTACAAAAGAGAAGCCCTAAGTTAGTGAACCCATACCTTACAATGGGCAGAAATTATATTGTGGTTTTCTCTGGAGAGAGACATGATCTTTGTCTTCTAAGTCTGTTTGCTATACAAACATTCTTGTAAATAGAGCCCAAATGAAAAGCCAATTAAAATTTAATGCATGAGATGTGCAGAAATGCAAGAAACCCATGGAAAATTATCTCCTAAGATTATCTGGTTCTTGTTTCTACAACTCTTTTGCTTTTGGTGTTTCTTCCATGAGTACACCACTCTGCTTAATCTGACTGATGGAGGCTGGGGCCCAATCTTCTCTGTTTTATTTACCCTTTAATTAGGGACACTTCCAATGTGACTTCATGTAGCAGAAAGAGGCCAACATCAAGTATTCACCTCAGCCTTGCTCTCCAGAATCCCAGATCCAACCAAGTAAATAAATCTCATAAACTGCTAGTAAATAAATCTCATAAACCTTTTTGGCACCAGGGACTAATTTCATGGAAGACAATTTTTCCATGGGCTGAAGCATAGGGGATGGTTTCAGGATATTTCAAGTGCATTACATTTATTGCACACTTTATATTATTATTACATTTTAATATGTAATGAAATAATTATACAACTCACCATAATGTAAAATCAATGGGAGCCCTGAGCTTGTTTTCCTGCAACTAGATGGTCTCATCTGGAGGTGATGGGAGACAGTGACAGATCATCAGGAATTAGATTCTTATAGAAGGCACACAACCTACATCCCTTGAATATGCAGTTCACAACAGGATTTGGGCTTCTATGAGAATCTATTGCTGCCACTGATCTGACAGGAGGTAGAGCTCAGATGATAATATAGCAATGGGGAGTGGCTGTAAATATAGATGAAGCTTTGCTTGCTCAATTGCTGCTCACCTCTTGCTGTGTATCTGTGGCCCAGAGCTTGAGGACCCTGTCATAAACCATCATGGTCTACCTTAGAAAGTTAGATGACTTTCGTTCCAAGTACCTGAACTTAACTTTTCACTTGGCTAAAGACATTAATCCAGGTACAATAGAATATATTACATAGACCCTTCCTTGGTTTGCACAGAGGATGACTAGGGCAATTCTATCATCCATAAAAACCCTGATTAGTGAGTTGAAGATGACTTGAATGCTTTCCAGGACTGACATGGCGTTATTAATTACTTCAGATAAAGCCAGGGAAAAATTTTATAAACATATTTTAATTGCATGATTTTCACCATAGAGATAACTGTCCACAAGGGTACACATAATGAGTCACATACCCTTCCAAAAACGTCCACCAATTAGCTAAGACTAGCCTCATTTTAGAGAGATCTCCAAAGTCCCATGAGGGCTACATGACTACTGGTAATGTGTCCTCAAATATTTTGGAGAATGGGACAAATTAATGCCTGACTTCTATATAAGAAATACGGGGAAGAGAGATCCAAGATGGCAGATTAGCAACAGCTCAGGAATGTAGCTCCCAGTGAAAGTGCAGAGAGTGAGTGGAAGCCGCACTTTCAGACAAATTTTTATTTCCCACAGACCGGGAGATTCCCAGCGGAGGAGCCACACAGGTTGCCAGCATGACTTTTTTGGCCGGCGCGGCGCTTCTCGGTGCAGAGTATACGGGACGGGGTGCCCTGTGAGTTGGGCCCAGCTGGTCCCATCCCCACAAGGAGAACAGCAATTGGAAACGCTGAGGACTGAGAGTTTCACAACAAGCACAGCCAAACCGGGAAGGTCCAGCTCTGTGGGGAAGGGGCATCCGCCAAAGGAAAACTAAGAAACAGAAAAAACTTCATCACAGGGGGAGAGAGATCCAAGATGGCAGATTAGCGAAAGCTCGGGATTGTAGCTCCCAATGAAAGTGCAGAGAGCGAGTGGACGTCGCAATTTCAGATGAACTTCTGTTGCCCACAAGCTGGCAGCTACCCAGCGGAGGAGCCACACGGGTCGCCAGAGAGACTCTTTTGGCCGGCGTGGCGCTTCTCGGTGCAGAGTATACGGGACTGGGTGCCCTTTGAGTGCGGCTTAGCTGGTCCCATCCCCACAAGGAGAACAGCAATCGGAAGCGCTGAGGACTGAGAGTTTCACAGTAAGCACAGCTGAACCCGGGAAGGCCTAGCTCTGTGGGGAAAGGGCGTCCGCCGAAGGAAAACTAAGAAACAGAAAAAACTTCATCACCAAAAAGCCGGACGTCCACTCAGA
>CAUYLG010002461.1:0-30655 GCA_963573385.1 Cacajao melanocephalus
AAGTCTCAGGATACAAAATCAATGTGCAAAAATCACAAGCACTCCTATACACCAATAACAGACCTAAGGAGAGCCAAATCAAGAACAAAGTACCATTCACAATTGCTACAAAGAGAATAAAATACCTAGGAATACAACTAACAAAGGATGTAAAGGATCTCTTCAAGGAGAACTACAAACCACTGCTCAACGAAATAGGAGACACACAGATGGAAAAACATTCCATGCTCATGGTTAGGAAGAATCAATATTGTGAAAATGGCCATACTGCCCAAAGTAATTTATAGATTCAATGCTATCCCCATCAAGCTACCTAAGACCCTCTTCACAGAACTGGAAAAAACCACCTTAAACTTCATATGGAACCAAAAGAGAGCCTGCTTAGCCAAGACAATCCTAAGCAAAAAGAACAAAGCTGGAGGCATCATGCTACTTGACTTCAAACTATACTACAAGGCTACTGTAATCAAAACAGCATGGTACTGGTACCAGCACAGAGATACAGACTAATGGAACAGAACAGAGGCCTCGGAGGCAACACCACACATCTACAACCATCTGATTTTTGACAAACCTGACAAAAACAAGCAATGGAGAAAGGAGTCCCTGTTTAATAAATGGTGTTGGGAAAACTGGTGAGCCATGTGCAGAAAGCAAAAACTGGACTCCTTTCTGACACCTTACACAAAAATTAACTCCAGATGGATTAAAGACTTAAACATAAGATCTAACACCATAAAAACCCTAGAAGAAAACCTAGGCTAAACCATTCAGGACATAGGCATAGGCAAGGACTTCATGACTAAAACATACACACACAAAAACATTGGCAACAAAAGCCAAAACAGACAAATGGGATCAAATTAAACTCTAGAGCTTCTGTACAGCAAAAGAAACAGTCATTAGAGTGAACCAGCAACCAACAGAATGGGAAAAAATTTTTTGCAATCTACCCATCTGACAAAGGGCTAATATCCAGAATCTACAAAGAACTAAAACGGATTTACAAGAAAAAAAACATTCAATAGTGGGCAAAGGACATGAACAGACACTTGTCAAAAGAAGACATTTATGAGGCCAACAAACATATGAAAAAATGCTCATCATCACTGGTCATTAGAGAAATGCAAATCAAAACCAAATTGAGATACCATCTCATGCCAGTTAGAATGGCGATCATTAAAAAATCTGGAGACGAGACGCTGGAGAGATTGTGGAGAAATAGGAACGCTTTTACACTGTTGGTGGGAGTGTAAATTAGTTCAACCATTGTGGAAGACAGTGTGGCGATTCCTCAAGGACCTAGAAATAGAAATTCCATTTGACCCAGGTGGATATATATCTAAAGGATTATATATCATTCTATTATAAAGACACATGTACATGTACACTGCAGCACTGTCTACAATAGCAAAGACCTGGAACCAACCCAAATGCCCGTCGATGATAGACTGGACAGGGAAAATGTGGCACATATACACCACGGAATACTATGCAGTCATAAAAAACAATGAGTGAGTTCATGTCCTTTGTAGGGACATGGATGAATCTGGAAACCATCATTCTCAGCAAACTGACACAAGAACAGAAAATCAAACACCGCATATTCTCACTCATAGGTGGTTGTTGAACAGTGAGAACACATGGACACAGGGAGGGGAGCATCACACACTGGGGACTGTTTCAGGGGAATAGGGGACAGACAGCAGTGGGTAGGGAGTTGGGGAGGGATAACATGGGAAGAAATGCCAGATATAGGTGATGGGGGGGATGGAGGCAGCAAACCACATTGCCATATATGTACCTATGCAACAATCCTGCATGTTTTGCACATGTACCCCAGACCCTAAAGTGTAATAAAATATATATATATATTTTTTTAAAAAGGCCTTTTCCTCTCAGTGAATAACTTACTTATGTTATTTCCACAAGTATTAATACTCATTAGTAGGGAAAAGAAAAATATACCCATCAATACTAGACCTTGCCACTAAATTTTATCAAGCTGATTAGCAGGATGTTCCAGCTTCTCAATTAAAGATATACAAACATTTCCTTTTGTTTATACAGCTCACAGATGCCAGTGCTAAATCAGCCACTTCAAATATATGACTGGGGTTTTGTGTTACACTGAGACTAGACATCAAACCAACAACATGTGTGGTCAATCAGACCCTTAGTAAAACTTAGTTTGTACCTATTTCTGCATGTTGATGGAATCCTACTGAATTTCAGATGTAGATTTTAACTTCTACATACTTTTAGAGGGTCTCTTAGCCATAAAGGCAGAAAATAAAGGCATAGCTTTAATTTAATGTTTGTAATCCCAGCTACTCAGTAATCCAAGGCAGGAGAATCGCATGAACCCAGAGGTTGCAGTAAGCCAAGATTGTGCCACTGCACTCCGGCCTGAGAGACAGAGTGAGACTCTGTCTCAAAAAAAAAAAAAAAAAAGTTTATTGTGGTAAGTTTCAAAGTTAATACTTGCATATCAAAGACACAAAAGTTTATAAAATTACAATAATTTATGACAAAAGTAGAATTAAAGGTTCCTATTTCTTAAGGAATAAAGATACCCTTCTTCACATGCCAGATGGAAACAGAATTGCAATTTAAATTTTTTTAAATATTAGAATTCATTTATACATTTTACATATATCATCATGATATAACTATAAAATGTCGAACAGGAAATTTGTTTCTGTCAAGTGAATCAGAAGAAAAAAGGCAAGTTTTTATGACTTTCTATTAAGTTATTGTTACAAAGTAACAGAACTTCCAATTATACAAATATACGTACTGTCACTTTAACATAGTCAAAATAATATTAAGAGAAATATGCTTTTTCAACATCAAAATACATTTTATAATTTCAAACTGAACATATATATCTCTTTTTCCTGTCAATGGTGAAGTTGTGGAGAAATGGAGAGCAGGGCAGTCAATTTCAATGAAAACTTTTCTCTGCCAAGTTCTGAAAGTTTTGTTTTATTATTTAATTAAGCCCAATTTTCTACTGACTTTTATTATATATTGAAAAGATATTATAAAAAATTAAAATCACATGGTATAATAAACTTTCAATGACTTTGTGGATCAGGGCTACTTGTAGCTCTCATTTACTACATGGTGCTCATATATTCTTTAATCATGGTTCAGCAAAAGCCCTGAAAGGAGATACGAAGAACTGACAATCCCCTCCTTAAAAATGGGGAGAGACTAGGTTTATATCATAAAGTTGATTCAAGAACATATAGCAGATAAACAGAAAAAAACACACACAATAATTTGGAACAGGTTCCTAAATAGGCCATCACTTATGGGCACCTTGGAGGGGTTGGTAATAACCACCAAGTTGTAGAAAAAGCATAGCTTTGCCAAATAGATCTGGATTAAATCCTTGCTCTGCCTCTCAACAGCTCTGTTGACCTTCTTGTTTAGACTACTTTGAAGTCCTGCTAAATGGTCCTCTTGACTCAGACTACTCTATCCATCCCAATCCATTCTCCATAATCCTATTACAGTTACTTCCTAAAAACCAAATCTGGTCATACGACCCTCTGCTTAAAGGTCATATTCAAAATAAAATCTTTAGCAAGGCCCTTATTCTCAGAAGGTTCTTACCAACCTGGTCTAGTTCACTTCTTTAGCCTTACATGCTCCCTCCCCTCACTCACTCCAAGCTCCAGGCTTCATCGCATCCACATTCTTTCATGACTCAGAAACTCTACTATTCCCATTTTACCCTTCTTCTCTGTCTTAGTCTGTTTGTGCTGCTATAACACCCAAAACTGGGTAATTAATAAACAACAGAAATCTATTTCTCACAGTTGTGGCAGCTGACAAGTCCAAGATCAAGGCACCAGCAGGGTCAGTGCCTGGTGATGGCTGCCCTCTGCTTCAAGATACTACCTTGTTGCTGCATCCTCCAGAAGAGATGAATGCTCTACCATCAGATGGCACAAAGGCAAAAGAGGGGTTCACAGCTCTCTCTAGCCTTTTTTATAAAGAGACATATCCCATTTTTGAGGGTGAAGCCCTCATGGCTTATCACCTCCCAAAAGCCCCAGCTCTTAATACAATCTCCTTGGGAGTTAATTTCCAATATATGAATTTTGGAGGTACACATACATTCATACCATAGCATTCAACCAACAAGCTCCTACTCATTCTTTCAGGCCCAATGAAGTATTCTCTCCACCAGGAAGTCTTCCTTAATTTCCCTAGGCAGTTAGCTTTCCCTCCTGATCCAAAGTATCTTATTTAAATTACTTACTGTACTACATTGAAATGGTTAGTTTACCTGCCCAGCTCCTACCTCCAACCCCACAGCATCCTTCTCTCTCTCACTGATATCAACAAAACCCAAACTGTGAGCACCTCTAAGGATCTTTGGATCCTCAATGCCTACTAGCTACCAAGTGTGTTTGTTTGAAAAAATATTTATCAAATTTAAAAAAATGAGTAAGTGAATGAATGAATGAATGACTTGAAGGAAGTCTGAACATCTAGTACCTAAGAATTTTGATAAATGAGACTCATGACAATCAAGGAAAAGGAAGGAGATAAAAGGATGAATGAGATTTCATAACGTGTTAAAATATATACTGTATGTATTTGTTATTTAAGGGTCCCAAATGGCTATAAATAACAAATACAGACAATATTTATAGGTACAATGGTAAGTGCATTATTTACCTGACAGGTTGGAACTACTCTTTCTAAGCCACTACTATCTTGATAGGTCAATATGTTTTTTTGGAACACACAATATAGTAGAAAATGTGAACTATGTATCTGTCAAACAGTAATAAAGCACACTTTAACCTATAAGTGGTGTCAACTCCTTCTGTGCCTCTATAATCCATTTATCTAAATCCTACTTAGTTGGAGGGTTATAGTTCTCATATATCTAAATATGAGCTCTTCCCATTAGGTAAATGGTTCACACATACAGTAAATAAGGCTATACAAATCATATCTAATTTCACTAAAGAAAAAAATGACATATTTTCCTGGTAAGAAAAAGATAAAAGGGAAGGAAATTGGGATTATGCCAAACAAGTGATTAAAAAAATGCTTTAAGGGACTCTTTTTGGAGTCCCTTAAAAGAGAGGAACTGGCTAAGAATTTCGAAGGAAACTGCCAACAGAAAAAGGAACCACTAGAAACAAATCTAAAATTTCACTGGAAACAGGAGGCTACAAAGTAAAAGGGAAAAATTTAAGGAAATAATCTTCATACATCAACATGAAAAAGGAATGCTAAAATGGTAATTTTTTAAAAGTGGAAGTGTCAGAGGCATTTAAACCAGAGCAACTCCATCTTGAATAGGGGCTGGGTAAAAGAAGGCTTTGACCTACTGGGCTGCATTCCCAGGAGGTTAGGCATTCTTAGTCACAGAATGAGATAGGAGGTTGGCACAAGACATTGCTGATAAAAGGATGCGGTAAAGCAGCTGGCCAAAACCCACCAAAACCAAGATGGCAATGAAAGTGATCTTTGGTTATCCACATTGCTCATTATATGCTAATTATAATGTATTAGCATGTGAAAAGACATTCCCACCAGTGCCATGATAGTTTACAAATGCCATGGCAACAACAGGAAATTACCATATATGGTTTAAAAAGGGGAGAAACCCTCAGTTCTGGGAACTTCCCACCCCTTTTCAGGAAAATTCATGAATAAGCCACCCCTTGTTTAACAAATAATGAAAAGTAACAATAAGTGTAAACAGCTGAGCAGCCTATGCTGCTGTTCTGCCTATGGAGTAGCCATTCTTTTTTTTACTTTCTTAATAAACTTGCTTTCACTTTCTTCTATGGATTCACCTCAAATTCTTTCTTGCACGAGATCCAAGAACCCTCTCTTGGGGTCTCGACTGAGATTCCTTTCCAGTAACAGAAAAGACGGAAAGGGCTAAATGGATCACAAAGTAGTTAAAATGCAAATTACAAAGAATGTTACTACCATCAGGTCTCATCAAGTAAGAATAAAAATGAACCCAAGAATTCAAGGTTGCAGTGAGCTACGAGGGCACCACTGTACCCAGTTTGGGTGACGGAGTGAGGACCCCTCATCTCTAAAAAAGAAAAAAAAGGAATGTAGCCCATATCCAAATGATTCTAATTAAAATGTTTTCATTGAATATATTAGTGTTTTAAGTAAACATTAGCATGCTTTGGGTTTTGGGAAAACTCTTGCTAATCTTTGGCCTAACCATTATTATATGCCAGTCAGGACTAGAAATGGAGGAAACACCGACATTAGTGTTCATTGATTCTTAAAGAAATTAGAAATGAGAAGCCTAATTGAATCAAAGTCACAAGGATTTGAAACCTCCCTCCCCCTGGTACGGTGAAAAAGAGGATATTTTGTGGAAAGGTAATATCTTGATCAAAATTTACAATATCATACAAAACTATATTTCTATGATAATTGTAACTGAACTTGCACTCTAAATTTTCTGACCTACTTCACTACTGACGCTTAGCAGAAGAAAGATCCTTGTCTATAGCTGTTTACACAGTTTACACTTCACTGAAGCGATTAGTACATTTGAACATACTGTAAATTAGTGATGGAATGCAAACTAGCTATTAATTAGTTAATCTCACTAGCCAAAAGGTAAGAACAACTTCTAGCATTAGGTAAGTATTTCAGACTTATCTGAAATATGACGATCTTACTGTAATTTTTTAGAACAGAGAAAAAAAACTTCTAAAAACTATTAAGTAATGTCAAATAAAAAAATTTCCAAACACTGATAACAATTCCATAGGAAAGCTTACACTCAGTGATACTTTTGCCTTTTTCTCCTTAAAGTGTCCTTTCTGGAAATGAACACTATTTCGATATGACCTTTACTTTATAATACTCAACTCCTAGCCTGTTTTCTCTAGAATAAAGCGCAACTCAAAAGCTTACAATCTTTGCATTTCATTATTTTGTGGCTTTATTTGTTCAAATAATAAGTTTATGTGAACTGGGACTGAGATATTTATTAACAATGAAGTTACAAAATGTATCTTATTATTTCTAAATTAATGTAGTGACAATAGTGGTTAAGAACATGGTCTCTAACCATACTCCCTAGGTTAAAATCTCAAATATGAGCTGGGTGCAGCAGTGTGCACCTGTATTCCCAGCTACCTGGGAGACTGACACAGGCAGATCACTTGAGCCCAGGAGTTTGAGGCTGTAGGGTGTGATGACTGCACCTGTGAATAGCCACTGCTCTCCAGTCTAGGCACCAAGGGAAGACTCTGTCACTAAAAACAAAGGAAAAAAATTCCTAGATCTTCCATTTTCCAACTCTGTGACCTTGAACAAGTCATTGAACCTCTCTGTTCTCAGTTTTCCTAAAAGTAAAATTAATGGTGCCAATAATAGTACTTACAGAGTTGTGAGCTAAAGAAGTTAATATAGCTAATGTATTTAAACAAAGTGCTTAGAACAGTGCCCAGTACATAGTAAATTCTATATACATGTTTGCTGTTATTCCTTAAATCTGTAAAGGGAGCTAAGAAAGGTGCTGTGCATATTTAATTTTATCTAATTTTCATTTAAAATATTTAAGGAAAATAATCTATTTTACTGCTATTGAAACTCTCACAACCGTATGTTCTTAACTTTCCCAGAAATTCTACAACTGTAGGCTGGATAATAAATACTTCCTAAGGTAAAAGGCCACACAGATTAAAGTTATTTTACTCTCTTTTCTAATTCAATACAACACAATTGTTTTAGCTGTGAGGGCATTCTGGTATTTAGAGCATTAATTAGTAAGATTATAATTGTTAAAATTCTCAGTTATTATATATCTGGTCATCTTCAGTTACTCTGTACCCAAAAGAGAAGGAAGCCAAAAAAATTCTTACACAATAGTAGTTAATATAATGGAACACCAACACTACCTTTATCACTTCCATAATAATAGAATACCGTTTTACTGAGAGCACACCACCGTTTCTGCCATTCAAATCCCAGAAAGCTGTGATCTGCAATAAAGAGGGAAAAATATAAGGCCATTTCCTTACTGTAACAGATTGTAACAGAAAAAGTTAAAGTGATTTCTAAGCTTCCTTTGAGCTCTAACATTCTATGACTAACTTGTATCTTCTTTTCCAAGAGACAAAACAACAACAAACCAACAAAGCTAAAGGGAATAAAGTAAAGTAGCTATGGGACTGCCATACTTATGGGAGCAACAGCATGGCTAACAAAGTTTTCTGACAGGGACAGTCAAAGAGGCATCTGACTATACAATCTTGAGAAAATCGATCCATCTGGGTCTCAATTTCTCATCTGTTATAAAAAGAAGGGGGAGAGCTAACCTAGTTATCTCTTCCAGTTTTAAAATTCAGCTAAGAAAGGTAAGAAAAGCAAAATGAAATATAAATAGAAAGGCCCAAAGGGACTACCAGAGAGATAAGCAGAATGGTAAAGACTGTTGGCTTTTCATTCCTCATATTGTAACACCACCTCCATATTTCATTTCCATTAAATATTGGTGTTGAAAGAGTGAGACCATATGGTCAACTCCCAATTATCATAACCAATGGAGAGGAACACTGAAATGAATAATAGACAATGGCAGACAAGATGGCAGGCTTGATCTGAACCATGGTTCATGCCAGGTCAGACACAGGAGAACCTGCTGCTGAGCCCAGTGAGATACTGGTGAGAAATCCCATGTTTAAGAATACAGTCATGGCCTGCAGCCTTCCTTTAAGAGGCAGGAAACAGCTCCTGTATAATTTACAAATAATCAAAGTTGACAACGAAAACATGACCTATTGTTTTCTAATTAAAATTTATTTAAAGCTAAGAACTGTATTTTGTGGTTTGGATAATGTCATCCAGATTTTCTTACAATCTTAAAACTCTTCAATAACCTAAAAAGAACATTGCCTCCACATGTATACTACAAACATGCTCTATCTAAGGACGAAACCTTTTTTAGATTTTTTCATTAGAACCTTAGGTTTACCTTTTCTGCGTTTTTCAAGGTAGCCAGCTTTTAGAACAAAAGGAAGGTCCTGTGCTGCAATTGGAGGAAATTGGGCTCCTGTGAGAAGTGGGGGAGAGAAAAAAAAAAAGCAGTGGGTAATCCATTTCAGAAAAAACAAGTGCCAGATCTCATTAGATTCAGTGTGCTTTTAATTACTGAAATTGTTTAAGTCTGTTACCCCTGTTTCAGATCTATGCCATAGATTAATCCCCTCTATTCCTCCCGTAAGTCTCAAAAGTAAAAAAAAAAAAAGTTCTGTACTCCTATATCTTAATATATTCTCCCAAAATACAGGACTAAGAAACTATTATAAATAAATGTAATAAATCCCTGAAAGAGAGGTTAAGAATTTCAAATAAACCATAGCTTCTTTATATTTATATTGGATTAATTCTTTAAGAATTTCAATGTATATTGACTCTTACCTGCATAATCCCTATTCCTACTAAGTAAAACACGACAATGCTTTTCCCCTAGAATCAAATGCTGAAACTTGTTTTTCTGAGGCCATAGCAAATATTCTCTGTTTGTATTCACAGAGAAACCTTACAGACATTCCACTGAGTGAGTATGCTTTAGGTTTTTCTAGGTAATTTAAGAGTTTAAAACTAGATAGATCTGATAAAACTATTATAAACAAATACTGGATCCCTAAAAAAAGCTTTTAAATCAAGCTAAAGTTAAGTTGATTAGAAATTGTATATTCATGGTCATGGATGATAGGTTACTCAATTTTACAAGTGTTCAATATTTTTATAAACTTCATTAGATATATAATAGTTATCCTCAGCATTTTACTAGAACTCTAGCAAGTGAAAACAATCAAAATAAAATTTGTATGGAATACATCCAGTGGAAATGGTTTTGGTACAGCTTAGGATAGAAAATGTGTTGAGTACAAACATATAATTAGAATGAATAAGATCTAGTATTTGATAGTACAACAGAGTGACTATAGTCAACAATAATTTATTGTGCATTTTAAAATAACTAAGAGGCTGGGCGTGATGGCTCATGCCTACAATTCCAGCACTTTTGGAGGCTAAGGAAGGAGGGTCCCTTGAGCCCAGCAGTTTGACACCAACTTGGGTAACACAGTGAGACCCCCATCTCTACAAAAAAATTTACAAATTAGCTGGGCATGGTGGTACATGCCTGCAGTCTCAGCCACAGGAGGAGTGGGGTAGAGATAGGGGGAAAGGGGCCTGAGGTGGGAGGATTGCCTAAGAGTTCAAGGCTGCAGTGAGCCATGATTGTGCCACCACACTGCAGCCTGGGCAACAGAGTGAGATCTTGTATCTAAATAAATAATAAATAAATAAAATGAAATAACTAAACAGATATATTGGATTATTTGTAACACAAAGAAAGGATAAATGCTTGAAGTGACAGATACCTCATTTACCCTGATGTGATTATTATGCATTGTATACCTGTATCAGAATATCTAATGTACCCCATAAATATGCTTACTATGTACCCTTAAAAATTAAAAAAACAGAATGAGTTTGATACGAAGTTTATTATAAACAAACTCATCATAGAATTTTACCAGCTTTTTAAAAAAATATGATGGAGATCACAGTACCTATAAAGTCATGAATATTTTTTCTTAAGAAATAAAGCTTAAAATTAAGAGTACTAATTTCAGCTCCTTAGTGGATCAATTTCACTCACTAAACACAACATAGTATCATTAAATCATATTTAAAATAAAGCCCTGGTTTTGAAATGTATATGAAATTTTAGGGAAAGTCAGTGTACATATTTTAATAGCTATTCAATAAATGTATCCAGTTTATTTTTTGAAAAAATAAACTGGGTACATATAAAGGTATAAATTATTTATTATAGTATATTATAGATAAAACAAAAATTACAAATGGAAACCTTATCTATGTAAACAAGTCCTGGTCAACCACTAAACTAAAGTGGATAATTGTGGTATGATTTGGTCTTATTAAGGGGTAGTCCCACAACTCTCTCACTTCCATTGGGCATAATAAATGCTCTTTCCCTATGGAATGGATGCTCACAAAATCTTAAGAAGAAAAGTTAAATTATTCTGAAAAGAAATGAGTCTCCTTAGCATAGCTTTCAACTCTAAAATGTTACTGATCAAAAAGAAGGAGAGAGAGAGATGGGAAGCAGAGAGTGGGGAGAGGAAGTGGGGGAAAAGGAGGAGAAAGGAAATTAGAATTTACTAGCATTCAATATACACATAGCCTGAGTTTTTGCTTTAAGAAAAATGTTGGTAAAATTTCCACCTGATACAATAAAATTTGATGTCATAAGCAATACTTATTCTGAATTCTAAATTCATGCTTTGATTTCATCCCTGGGGTGGGGGGTAAGTCTTTTTAACTGAAATTTCATTTTTCTAAACCTTTATTTTTATTTGTCCAATATCTAGGATTTGCTTAATAGCCATGTGAATTCTTTAAAACACAAAAGGTACTTGGTTTGTACAGCACCATAAGCATATGGACAATACTTTTTGATGGTAGAAATGGAAAATCTGTTATAAGATATTAAAAAGTCATAATTTCCTTTAAAAAAAAACATGAATTCTCACATAATTTAGACCTCATATCACTATACCTACAATGATTAATGCTATGTCATCATTTAGGAAGATTCAGATTGGTATAAACAATTAAGACTACAAAAATATAGGCATAATGATACATGAAGAAAAGGAAATTAAGGCTAATGTAAGCCTATCTGGCAGGCAACAACAAAGAGCTGTCACATGTTTGCCATACACTGAAATTACATTATCTCACTATGCAACACAGCCAATTATACAACATCTGGTGAATTCACAATCATATTCTCAGCTTCACTATTAAAATTCAAACCTTGTCCTAAAAAAGAGTTTTGCCCTGGGTCTTAGTCCTTTAGCACATAGTAGGCATTCAGTAAATGTTAGCTTTTATTAACTATTACAGTTAAATATTGTTATATGTTACTATAACTGTAACTATTAGTTCAAATGAATGGATGCTAATGTAAATATAAGACGATGTTGCTCAGAGAAAGTTAATCAGAAAGAAAGACAGGAAAAAGCATGATTCAGCAACTATACAAGTTAAGCATTGTAGCTACTTCTAAAGCAGTTAGAAGATTTCCTTTTACTTACATGAAAGTGGTTAATGAAAAAAAATTATATCCTAAGGGGAGAAAAAAAATTAACCTATATTTTAGGGATCAGACTGTACTACAGGAATTTATTACATGGCCTTGCTTAAGTTGCCACAAATGTTCAGTACCCAAGGAAATAAGGTACATACTGAGAAAGACTAGTTTTCTTTTTATAAAATGTGTATGTATGTCTTATATGATAATCCTACTTTTCTAAAGCAGCTCAAAATATTATATTAGACATTAAAATCGACACTGTACAAGGGCAACTAAGCAAGGAATGGGTCTTCTTTCAATGTGCAATTCGAGAATCTGAAGCACTCAAAATGGTAATAAGGTCACAATGAATTCAAACAAACAAGTACCAAGTGCCTATATTCCCAGCAATTCAGAAAAGAAGACAATAGTGAAATCCAAACTTCCCTGTAGTTAGGTTGATATTTTATTCATAAGGTAACTGTTTCTAAAAGATAATTCAAGAATTCTAGAATGTGTCTTAAAGCTTTTGCCTTAAAAACAAACTGTATATAGTAGACACAGTACAGCAAACTTCAGGTATGGATACTAGAATTTAAAAAGCAGGGAAGAGATACAAAGTATAAAAATAACAAATTACCGCCAGGCGTGGTGGCTCACGCCTATAATCCCAGCACTTTGGGAGGCCAAAGCGAGTGGATCACAAGGTCAAGAGATCAAGATCATCCTGGTCAACAAGGTGAAACTGCGTCTCTACTAAAAATACAAAAATTAGCTGGGCATGGTGGCACGCGCCTGTAGTCCCAGCTACTCAGGAGGCTTCAATTTTCCCTTTTTTAGTTGGCATTTATATAGTTTTCAACATGAACACTAAGCATTCAACTAGTATAATTTTTCCTATCACCTATATGCAACTGAAGTTTCCTTTTCCCTTATATTGGAAAAGAAAGGAAAGATACTTTTAAGAAGATTGCTATTGTTCGTAAGAATTTTCACTCTGAGTCAAGATGCTAGTCCATTTAGTCAAATATTCTGTGTCACCACATGATGTGACTGCAGAACTGCAAAAAGTAAAGAATAAATTTCTTCTCAACCATACAATCATATCTTTTTTCCTCTCAATTCATATAAATAAAGCATCTACAAATTTATCTAAGCCTTTTAAAATTCTTGATTTTCACCGAACAGTTGTGATACTGACCTCCATAAATTAGCCACCTCCTGGGGGCAGATAGTGCTTCTTTTATCTCTTCTAAACTCATGTAGTAAACTTCCAAAAATGCAGCCCAGGCTGGAGTGCAGTGGCATGATTTTCTTACTGCAACCTCTGCCTTCTGGGCTCAAGCGATCCTCCCACCTTGGCCTCCTGAGTAGCTGGGATCACAGGTGCATACCACCATGCTTGACTAATTTTTGCATTTTTTTGTAAAGACAAAGTTTCACCATGTTGTCCAGGCTGATCTCGAACTACTGGGCTCAAGTGATATGCCTGCCTTGGCCTCCCAAAGTGCTGGTATTACAGGCATGAGCCACCATGCCTTGCCAATAGACCCATTTTTTTAAAAAAGTATTTACCCACTTAATGATTGCTTTATATTTAAAACATATAGTAGGCTTCGATTCTCCAAAAATGTTATTTCATGATGGTGATACTTTCACCTATCCACCAGTGGTTATTTTATTATCTAGATTAGCTTCTCCAATTCTAGTTCATTTTTCTTAAGAAGTGGTAAAGAGAATGCAAGTACATTTTCAGGTGCCAGTATGTCATAATACCAATACAATCCCAATGCATTGTAATTTTGTACAAAGGTAGAGAAATGCTTTCTGTTTTGCTTCCATTATCCTTCCAGCTGATGTCCACTATCTTATTGAAATTTTTGGCGGAAGGGTGCATTCAGTACTTAGCTTTAAGAAATAGTCCATCAATAAGCCTCAGTTCCCAGAGCTGTGACTGGCTCAGAATTCATCATTCCACAAGTACAGTTTAATTTCACTTTAATAGCACACATAAACGTAGATGCTATTTTCTCTGTTTCTAGAAATTATATAATAGATACAAAGATGCAGGGATGCAGACACTTTGTTTCTTATTCTAATCGCTTTTAAGTATAAGAATTCACTAGCATATCTGCAAAGTAAACAAAGAACCAAAACAAAGAATACTATGCACCAACAAAAAAGAGAAACCTACACTTAACTTGAATGTAAATATTAAATAAAATTTTTTAGTGGTGTAGCACATATCCAGAAGCTCAGCTTTACATTGATACTGACTTTAAAATCCACGGCAGAGGTTAAAGTCTGTAATGAAATCCCAATTTTATACTTTTTTTTTTCCCCACCTTACACATGTCACTTAGCCTCTCTGGACTCAATTTCTTCTTTTAAAATCTGAAAAAATTAGGTTCAATAATATGCAAAGCCCTTCCAATTCTAGGACTTCATGAAATATATCCATACTAATATTTTTATTGTACTTTCAGTAGCAAATGGCCAAGGTCCAAGATGGATTGAAGTTTCAATGATATCAATGTGGAAATTGTTCACAACATATTTTTTGTAGAACAACTAGTAATTTCTTTTACATCTAGCATAGAACTATTTTATGCCATTTAAAAGGCTTCATATCCATCTAGAACCTTGGCCTGAGAGAAATAAATATATAAATTAAATATTTTTCATATTTGAATAATTCTCCCCTCCATGTGGGAAATTTTGAATTTCAAATCTGTTTATCAGTATTTTAAGTAGCAAAAAGAAAATATTAAACATTCAACAGGTATCTCAAATAATAACCACTGCCATAACTCTAAAAGAGGACAAATTATGTTATTTTAGCATAGTCTTTTCAAAAAGCTTGTTTTCTCATCGTAGTACTATTACTTTCTTCAGAAGGGATTCACCAATGAATGTATAGTACTGGTGATCTCTAAGCCTATCATGATTATTTCTTTTAAGAAAAACTAAAACAAAAAATCTCACACCATGTTTTGACATAAAGATGGTCAACTCTGAATTAGTAGAACCACAGAATTCTCAGCAGGGTTATTATGCCTTGGGAAAAAGGCTTTAAAAACTGATGCAGCCCATGTGACTACACTGGGGTGAAAGCAGAGGTTACAACTCAAGGGCTTACCATCTGCTAATCTCCCTCCTCTGTAAAGTGGCCATTTTGATGGCTACCAAGCAAAAACAGAATAACCATGAGGATAATTCAAGTTTGCCTTTACTAACTCTAAAGGAGTTGGAGTGGCAAATTCCACTATGCCTTCAATAAGTCTATTTTATATCTCTCCCTTCCTCCTCTCCTCTCCTCCTCCTCCCTTTTTTCTTCTCTCCTTCCTTTTCCTCCCTTTTCTCCCCTTCCCTCCCTTCCCCTCTTCCCCCATCCCCCTCTTCTCCTCTTTTCTCTTTTCCTTTCCTTTTTTTCTTCCTTCCTTTCTTGCTGCTACTAATTTGTGTAGAAATCTACCAAAATGTGAAAAATTCTGATGGCAAGACTCCAGAATAATGAAAAGAAACCTGAAATCAATTGTGTTCGCCAACATCCATTAAAATAATGTTCAAAAAGTCACAGATCAATAGCATATGTGAATTATATGACACAGAGTCCAATTATCCTTCTCCATTCATTTAAAACTGCTTCTTTTACTTTAACATACTCTTATGTATATGACCAGAAGCTGAACTATCTTATTACATATCTGAAGATTGCTTCCTTAGATAAATCTTTAATATAGAACTGCTGTCCCTTTCTCATAAAAGTAGGTGTAAAAAAAAAATCTCTTTAAGATTTCTAGTTCATTGGTCTAACGATAAACCACCAGTTATCACATTGTTAAAATATATTAAACTTGCTCCTTGTATTATTTTTAAATATGGTTTTTATCTAAAAATTCTAGAGTTATTAATTTGTGGAAAACCTTATAAGAATCTCTCCATTATTTCTAGGGAAGATAGCATATCAATATACTGAATCAATCATTTAAAAATAAGGTTAGCTGTGAGAAATTTTACTTTAGAGACAAGACTACTAGTTTACATATTTATAATACAGAGCACCCTCTGTGTTTTCATATTTTGGCAAAGGCTACTTTTAATAATAGATCTTTAGATTCCACATAAAGAATTTAAATCAAATTTTACCTTCCACATAAAGTAACTCCTCAGCTACTCTTCATCTACCTATATCATAGTCATCTGCTCTGCAGCAAGTAAAGCATTAGATTCAGAAAAAGAATAGTCTTTTTAAAAAGTCTATAATACACACTTTGAGAAAATGAGATGCAAGCTTAAAATGGAATACATTTCTCCTTAAGTTAAAAATGTAATTTTAAATATATCAAAATGTTAACAGAATCTAAATATTATAAAATTAAATATATACAATTATGAACTGGGTTTTAATTTAATGCATCTCTTTACCACAATAAAGGTGGCCCCAAAGTGATATTGCATTTTAGAATCATGTTCAAAACCCTGGGTTTATATTCAGATTGCAGATTGGCTACCAGCTCTGTGACTTAGCAAGTTACTCACTTCCATTAAGCTTCAGTTTTCAAATCTTTCAATGTAGGTAATAGGAAGGCATACTATGGAGAGTTACTGTGGGGATTTAGTAGGAAAGCACTTAAGAAATGTTACCTCTTATTACTACTACTATTTTTAAAAGGCAACTCAAATTTGCCACAAGTCCATTGTTCCATACACAAGAAAAAAAGAAAGATGAAAATATAAACTACTAAAAAGAAAACATGAATGTTAAACATCTTTTAACCATATGACTTTCTTTCTGGTTATAGATATTTGGCCAAAAGCAAATCTGATGCATGAACAACTATTTGACAGCATATGTGTAGTAAAGATTAGCATAAATGAAAAGGAATGCTCTTAACTCATATATTAAACAATATTTTACTAGTCTATATTATGTGCCAGGCTCTTCTAAATATTACCCCAAGTAGAAAACTAGAAAACATAAACTCAGCTTCACTGAAAATTTGTTGAAGGCATTTTAAAAGAAAAGTCAAACAATTTATGTATAAAATTTAAACAGTAGGCTGGGCGCGGTGACTCACGCCTGTAATCCCAGCACTTTGGGAGGCCGAGGCAGGCGGATCACAAGGTCAGGAGTTCAAGACCACACTGGCCAACATGGTGAAACCCCGTCTCTACTAAAAAATACAAAAGTTAGCTGGGCATGGTGGCTCGTGCCTGTAATCCCAGATACTTGGGAGGTTGAGGTAGGAGAATTGCTTTAACTGGGACCTGGGAGTCAGTCAGAGGTTGCAGTGAGCCAAGATCCACTGAACTCCAGCCTGGGCTACAGAGTGAGACTCTATCTCAAATAATTAAAAAAAAATTAAACAGTAACAATAATAGGTCCTCAGCTGGGGGCAGTGATTCACACCTGTAATTCTAGCACTTTGGGAGGCTGCAGCAGAAGGATCACTTGAGGCCAGGTGTCTCAGACAGCCTGGGTAACACAGTAACACCCCATCTCTGTAAAAGATGTATTAATTAACCAAGCATGGTGACTCATACATGTAGTCCTAGCTACTCGGAAGGCAGGAGGATCGTTTGAGCCCAGTAGTTCAAGGCTGCATATGATAGTACCACTGTACTCCAACCTGGGTAACAGAGTGAGACCCGGTCTCAAATAATAATAATAATAATAGGTCCTACTTCTTTCTTCCTTATCTATACTATCTCTGTATCAAACACAATTGTTTCTATTATCTCTACACTATAAACTTAAATATTTTTTTAAGTGCACTATCGGTGGCATGATTACAAGTATCAGCACTGCAACAGTTAACATTTATTGAACCTTTACCATGAGTTAGGTAAAGATGATGATACCAGTCATCATCGCATTTCATCATCATAGAACCCTAAGAAGTAAGTATTACTAATTCTGTATTACCAATCAGAAATCAAGGTCACACACAATAAGTGGAGCCAGGACCTTACGTCTACCTGCCCAAAAGCCCATTTTCTGAAATGCTGTGTTCCACTGATGATGGAATAAATGAATGCCATCTACAGAAACTGAGCCAGACAACATCACTGCATTACTTTTCTATGGCATTAAAGCAATCACTATTATTTAATATTAGTTCCCTAAGTGTAATATGATATATTTTAATATACCATACTTTTTTTTTTTTTTTTTGAGATAGAGTCTCTTTCTCCCAGGCTGGAGTGCAGTGGTGCAATCTTGGCTCATTGCAACCTCTGCCCCCCCACCCCCCGACCCCTGAGTTCAACGATTCTGCTGCCTCAGCCTCCCAAGTAGCTGGATTACAGGCATGTGCCACCACACCCAGCTATTTTTTTATTTTTAGTAGAGATGGGGTTTCACCATGTTGGCCAGACTGGTCTCAAACTCCTGACCTCAGCCTCCCAAAGTGCTAGGATCACAGGCATGAGCCACCACACCTGGCCAATATGCCATACATTTAAAATGAGGGCTGCTGTTTCATTTGTAAGATTTTGGCTCAATTTTACTTCTTAAAAATGTATTTTTGAAATACTTCCATTTTGGTTTAGAAACACGTATACACAAACATGGAACAACTTAGTAATGGGAAAAATGATGTTTATGGAAGGAAAAGGAGGCTCCTTTTGTATGCAGATTCCTCTAGCAAACTGCATAGAAATAAGAAATCAGTATAATTTAGATTGAATTCTTTAGCTTCTTTCCACTCAACTATGCTTTATTTTTACATAGGCCATAGGACAATTCTTTTATTAATTTACTTATTTTTGCAACAGGTTTATGTTGTGTATTTTGAGGTATAAATTTTTAAAATTATTTTCAGATTATAAGTAATATTTTAATAATTTGTAATATTCTTTAAATCCATTTTTATTAATTTATTTTTCCTATTCTTTACACAAAAAGTTTAGGGTCACTAATAATATAAGATTATATCTTAAGTGTCTGAAATAGGAATATCCAGAGTTATAATGTCTTCTACATTGTACAGTATAATAAAACTTATGTTTTTGTTTGTCTTAGGAAAAAGAATAGGTACATAAACAATTGTCATTCTTTTCCCATCTCTCAACCTTATTATTGAGGGGTGGTTAATATGAATAAATAAGAAAAATAGTAAGTGACAAAGGCATAGTTTGAAAACTATCATATATGAAATTATTTTATGACATTATTTTAATAGAAAGCAAATTGCTGAATTAAGGCTCTCACTCTATTTCACAGTCCTACTCTGATTATATGATATACTAAATTGAGCTTGATTACTAAAGCAAATATATTCCCAAACATTCTTCATGCTTTAGTATTCATAAATAAATAGTATACCTGTTTCTATTTAAGAAGGAAACTATCTAATTTTTTATTTAAATCAAGAAGTTTTGGCACTTCCCCTCTTCTGTCATTCAAAGTACCTACCTTGGTTTAAGGAATTATAAGCACCTTCTTAAAAACATATGTGTATGTAATCTTTCTCCCCTCTCTCTTATAGACACACATACACACAAACACACACAATTTGTTTTCCTTCCACCTAAAACAAGAGATTATTTTTTATAACTCTCTTTTTTCAATATGGATATGAAATTCTTACATTCTTATCTATTATTGTTGTTAATTTAATAATATACTGCCTCCTTCTCCCCCTAAAAAGCATTTCACAGGCATTTGTACAGATACACTTGGTGAGGCAAACTAAAAGCAAACAGAAGCTATCAGTGTGTATACATACAGGGTGGGAGGGAGGGGGAAGATGGAAGACGGAAAAGAAGGGAAGGGTAAGAAAGGGGAGGAGGGGGAGTGACAAAGCAAATACCCATATAGAAAAATGCTAATGTTAGGGGAATTGGGGTGAAAAGTATACGGGAACTCTTTGTGTTATTCTTGTAACTTTTCTGTGTTACTATTTCAATTTTTTTTTTCAAATCAAGGCAAAATTAGAAGTCAGCATGGAACAGAAAACAACTTGGAACTACAAAGTCATTTACACTTGTGAGGAGTGGGCCAAAAATTAAGTTATAAACTTTATAACAACCAACATGAAGCAAAAAATACAATAAAGTTTATGAGCCATTGTCCATAAGATAAATACAGATCATTGTTCAGGGAATAAAACACAACTATTTCTGGCTCCTGGTACTGAAATAGAAAGAAATTTATCCCATGTGTTTTCAATGTCCTCAATAACATTTTTACCATATATAAAATAAAAGTTTCATAGGGCTGTTTTGTATAACATCATTCATATTGAGGCAAAAGCCTAATGCCAAAGTGAAATTCAGTAAAAGCAATTCTAAAGAGTACAAAACTAGGAGGCCCAAGTATACAGCTAGCTCCTAAACAGCTTTGTTAAACTCAAGGAAAAGATCATGAAATATCTATAGGAATAGTAAGCCTGCACAACTTTCAGACAATCATTCCAAAATCCTGTTTGCCTTGATTAGACTTCTGGAAAATATTAAATCTCAAGAAAAAGCTCCATTCTCTGCAAGAAGCTAACACAACTCTGTTTTGTTGCTGCTTAAGTCAAGAGCCATATCCTTGAACAAGCACCCAGGCTGGGGGTGAAATTAATACACTTATTTATCAATTTACAAAGTTTAATGACTTTGTAGGGACATAAACCTGGGTGAAGATCATCTTAACACAACAACAAATCAGCAACTGACCTATAAAGTTCTAACTCAGTGCCAGGACAATTCTAGCCTGTAAAAATTTTAAGCATATGCCTACTTTTGTATCCACAAAATGTCCACAGAACAACATGTTACTGAAAATGATAAAATGCCTGAGTCTACTCTTCAGTATGAACTGGTAACCATATGTACACCTGGGTAACTGAAAGGATTATAAAGCATTGTTATCCATATAACTGAGTAAATTACTAGAGAATTCATACTAAAACTTCAATATTAGAACAGTTCATGTGTAGCAGTTTTTCTTCTTATTCTGGAAATAAAAGCATACCACATGCTTAATCCTTTTCCTGATCCTTAGTTTCAAAGGGGAGTAACTTTAACACCCATTTGTGAGACTGGCCAGAAAGGCAGACTTAGGTATTCATGTGGTATTTACAATATCAGGCTAAAATAATTGTCATTAAGTATGTCTTTTTCACTAGAATTTGAGCAAGGGGATCATAGGCTGAAACCTAAGTGTGCATGGAAATCACCAAGGGTACTTCTTTCAAATGTAGAAGTATAATTTTAAACAAAATCATCTATATAGCTCAGAATGGTATATTTTAAAACCTTGTTTTATATATAGGACTTGTAAAATATGCTCTAAGCTAATGTTCACTGCAAAATAAAAAAAAAAAATCAATATATAGATAAAACATAGTTCTGCAATCAGTACAACACTGAAAACAGAACAAAAATGCCAGAAATATAAACGATAATGCAGATAATGATTTTTATTTATAACAACCTAACTTTGGGGTCATTAAAATAATTTGGTAAACATTTAATACACCTTTCACAGTAGTCTCGAGAGAGAGAGAGAGACTCGCAATAAAAAACAGTATTAAACAGTCAGTTACCTACATGTGTTTGTTCATTCATCGGGCAGTTACTGAGCACCCAACATGTGCCAGGCACTGTGATGAGGCAAGAGGTACAGTTACAGTCCTTGCCTTTGAGAAGCTCATGATCAGTTGCTATATTCCCCACTAATAAAGAGATTCAACAAACCAATGAGGAAGGAGAAGAATGAGAGGTAAAATAGCCATAAGAAATGAAGAACAAAGAGGTCATACTTATATTATTTTCCACTTTAGTGTCTACTTTCCCAATTACTAACACTCCCATTGAGTTCTAAACTTTATACCCATCAACATGAAGAAACATAATAAAAAGGAAGAAAATTAGGATGGAACATATCATATTAAAAGTGCCCATTTAGCTATGTGATTTTAGCATATTTTAAAAAAAGTAGCCGGGTGCGGTGGCTCACACCTCTAATCCCAGCACTTTGGGAGGCTAAAGCGGGTGGATCACTTGAGGTCAGGAGTTTGAAACCAGCCTGGTCCAAGATGGTGAAACCGCATCTCCACTAAAAATATAAAAATTAGTAGGGCATGGTGGCATGCACCTGTAATCCCAGCTACTCTGGAGGCTGAGGTGGGAGAATTGCTTGAACTCAGAAGGCAGAGGTTGCAGTGAGCCAAGATCACTCCGTTGAACTCCAGTCTCGGCAAAAAAAAAAAAAAAAATCTGACAAATACAGAAACTGATATTTACTATAAGCAAGACTTCAAAAGGCAATTAAGTAATATGTTCACTGTGTGGGCTATCTCACTGTAGGGTCTGCCAGAGCTGACACAGCCTGGTCTCCTTTTCTTCCAACTAAGAGTTGTCATTACCAGAACAATTTCACCAAGAAATTTTAACTATTTAGTTCAAATTAGAAATGTCAAAATTAAGACTCTGAAAAAGAAACCCTTGGAATACTTAGCAGAACAAAATGATTGCTAACAACACACAACAATTGACGTAACTTCATGTAAACAGCCAGTGCTGTTCAGCCACACTTGAACATCACATCAAGAGCAGTTCAGTGCTCCCTCATTTGCCCTGTAAGGCACTGGCAGTTACCTCAGAGGAGGGTAAGGCAATAAAATGGTCTGAATCTCAATCTGTAGTTTGCTCATAAATATATGAAATATGCAATGACCTATTCAAAATACAAAAAAATGACTTAAAATTCAAGTCTCACACCAGACTCACAGTTCTTATGTACTTTTAAAAATACAAAAATAATTTTTATGAATTCCTCAGAGGATGCTGAATTACGGAAATTTAAGACTTAGTCCAATTCTTTCTCAACAACCAAAGAAGTCAGGGGTACTACCATAATTCCATACATGGATAAGAACTGGTACAGTCATTAACTTGTCAAATGATGACTTTTTCAAGGTGTATTTATAGGAGAAAACATTTGCATGGATATCACAATAGAAAATGAACTGCAAATTAATAAGAAAAAATGAACAGGTCAATAGAAAATCAGGTAAAGGATATGAACCAAGCAATTCATGGAATAAGTACAAAGGTTAATAAACATGAAAAGAGATGAGTGTTTATTGATTTGTAGTCTTTCCCCAGCTCCCCTAACCTCCATTAGAATGTAAGTTCCATCCGCCCAGAGACCACAACTGTCTTGTTCACTGCTGTATCCCTAGGGCCTGGAACACAGGAAGTGGTTGTTAAATTTTGCTGAATAAACAAATGAATAAACCTGACTAAAAATTAAATAAAACAAATGAAAATAGTACACTACTTATTAACTTATAGGACTGGCAAAAACTGCAAAGATTAAGAATATCAAACAGGAGGGCAAGAAGAGATGGTACTCTCATCTCTACTGACCCTCTTTTGGGGAGTGTAGCTTAATACAGCTTTGTGGATGAGAATGACAATACCCTGATAATTTACTCCTAAGAATCTATCCTACAAATTAAAGTGCTGGTACATAATGGTGTATAAACCAGAATATTCACTGATATACATTTGTGAAAGCAGAAAGATGGAAAATGCTCACTAAGAGGAATACTATGAAGACATTCTAAATAATGCTATAGATCTGTGTATATTAACATGGAAAGATATACACTAATGAAGAAAGATGTCCATGATAGTTGGTTGAAAAACACAGGTATACTAACATATATAGTGATATACTATTTTTTTTAAGATGGAGTCTCACTCTGTCACCCAGGCTGGAGTGCAGTGGTGCGACCTTAGTTCACTGCAACCTCCACCTCCTGGTTCAAGCATTTCTCCTGCCTCAGCCTCCCGAGTTGCTGGGACTACAGGTGCGTGCCACCACGCTCGACTAATTTTTTATATTTTTAGTTGAGACGGGGTTTCACCATGTTAGCCAGGATGGTCTCGATCTCCTGTCTGACCTCGTGATCCGCCCGCCTTGGCCTCCCAAAGTTCTGGGATTATAGGCGTGAGCCACTGCACCTGGAGTGCTATACTATTTTTTAAAATTTAAGAAATATCTGCTTCCATGTTTTTTCCAGCACATATATATTCTTACAACTCAGAAAAAAATTCTGGAGGAGCACATAGAACTGTTAGTAGTTCTTACTTCTAAGGAGTATAGGGAATGTTTTATTTTTTCTTTTGGAGAGGGGAAACAACTTTGTTATAAGCATGTATTACACAATTAAAATTTTACATAATATTTAAAATAAAAAACAAAAAATAGGCTTTTAAGTCATTTAAATCCATTTATATTATTAAAATTGTAGCCAGAAAAATGCTACCCATTAATCTAGAAAATTTAATCAATACAAGTATAGTTTTACAGTACAATGATACAATCTGAAAACAATATTCTCAACACATGTGAAGGTACTACTTTGTGAATGTTCATACACCTGGCTATTTTTTAAATAGGCCAAGTCTCATGTACTCACACAAGTTTTCACTCTGCCTGAAATGTGCTATTCCCTCACCTTTCTCCACTTACCCACTCCTCATCACTATCATTGCCTAGAAAGCTTCCAGCTTACCCTTTAAGATACAACTCAACTCTCTGAAAAGCTTTCCTGTTGTGACATAAAGAAAACATTTGCAAGACAAATGATTTATTAAAAGAATTAAACTATATTTTCTCTGATACAGATAATCTGAATTCTTGCTACTAATTTTTAGAGTAATAAAAAGTTACTTCAATGAAAACAAAATAGTCATTAACTTTTAATTACCCAGTTATTCCTACATTTTCTAAAAGTCTCCATGTGCTTATAGAAACATAGCCAAAGGCTTCAAAACAATTCCTGATCTGGGAAAAATACAAATGAATTGTTGGATGTCCACATGAACTAGACATGTTTTGTTTAGAAAGCTAGCATTTCTGACAAATTTTCCAAAATGAATCTAAATTTGTTGATGTTAAAAAATAACACAATAATGTATTTTTGCTCTATGTCAACTTAAATGTCTTCAAACTGATGTAATAATATGCATAAAAATAACTGTGCCAGGCAATAACTGGTATTCCAAATTCTACCTGGGGAAATGAATTTTGTGGCTATACTATAAACTTCTAAAATACTGAAGTTTTAATAGATATGTTGACACAACCTTAACCATAACAGCTCTAGCAACTGCTGCTATAATCAATCTGTCAGTTTCTATAATGCCTATGACAAATCCATTAATATGAATGATGTACACTTCACATAGCACACTACACAGCAACCGCACAAGTTATGTCATCTCCATTCTGAGTAGCAAATCAGTAATCAATATTTGTAAAAGCAGCAGCTAATCCTTTGTAAAATCACTGGTTCAGTGATTGAGGAGTTTGCTCAATCCACACAGTTAATCCCTCTTCATCTGCTTGAGCCCTCTCTTTATCCCAGCCTCTTACAGTGCTAGCTATGGCAGATTAATACATCTCCACATGCTAAACATGACCTGACAATTGACACAGGATATTGCTGACAGGATAAGCTCTACAAACACTGGCCTTTTAAAAAGGAAGCTTAAAATTAACATTCAGAAACCCAAAGTTTACAAACAGGCTCACCACTATCCCTTCCCAACTCCAGTCATCTGATATATTGAGCTCACCCTCCTTGGGAAATATATCCCTATTTTTGGTTTGAACAAGTCTTGTTAATGATTGTAGAATGCTTATTCATAAAGCAAGTCTTGTTATCCATCTTTAAAATAAAGGTAAATACAAGATTTCTGGCCAAGAAAAGAGGCCCATTTGTAGAGAACCATTTGGAGAATTCCTATTTGTGAAGTAAAAGTGACAGTACTCAGCTACTTCAAAGTTCTACATTTGAAGAAAATCTCAGAAAAACATCTTAATGCTTAAAACAAAACTTTGAGTGAAAAAATGCATTTTCATACTGAAAAGTGATTAGCAATACTGTAAGTAAAGTGCTCTGTACTAAAAGAAACATATTTTAAAGATACAAAACAAAAAGTCTAATCATCCCTCACAATTAGATGATATGACAGATCCCTTTTTAGGAATTACATTAAATTGTACTTAAAGATCCAACATAAATTTCCTTAACAGAGTTATTTCAATTCATAGTCCATGAATCCTTGGAATTCAAACTAGTTGAAATCTTAAACTAACTGAAACTACTTGAAAAAAAGAAAATGCAAATGCATGTCAAAGTAATAGTAAAAATTAGGCCTAGAAATAAATTATTTCCTAACCCAAGACAGTAAATGAAATTAATTTTTTAGATGAAATTGATTTTTTCAATAAAGACAACAAAACTACTTTATATATACAACTTCTAGTTATAGTCATGTTCCCTTCTCTATCAATGGGAAATACATTCCAAGACCCCCAGTGGATGCCTGAAACTAGAGATAGTACTGAACCCTACACATGCTATGTTTTTTCCTACACAAATACACCTTTGATAAGGTTTGATTTATAAATTAGGCACAACAAAAGAATAATAATAAAATAAAACAATTATATTAATAATAAAATACTGTAATAAAAGTTAAATGAACGTGGTCTCTCTCAAATATGTTTTTATACTATAACTCACCTATTTTCAGACCCTGGTTGACTGTGGGTAACTGAAACCACAGAAGCAAAACCTCAGATAAGGGGAGACTACTGTAGTTGTGTCAAATTTAGGTGGAATATCAACCAAGCGATTACATCTTATAGTTTTCATTCCTCCTTGTGAGAAAGAGGAGGACACAGGAAGGCCAAAAAGGAACAATATGAAAGGATCAGGAAAGAACTGTCTGACCAGAGGCCAAAAGTGTACAGAATTTTAGAAGAGAAATGAATCAACAGTCAATAGTATAAGTTGTTTCAGAAAGGCCAAGAAAGAGAACTACTGGAAATTGTTCACTGAGTATAGAAATTAAGAGGATACAGCAATCTTGTTGAGATATCAGGGAAGAGGTAGTATGGGCAGAAGGTAGTCTATAGTAATGAAGGAATAAAATGGGAGAGAGTAGAACAGGGAAAACATAACTGGTCTTTAAAAAAAAATCACTAGTGAAGAGGAGAAGAGAGAAAACAAAAACCAGAGAGGAAAGGATTTCCACTTTTCTTTCTAATTCAGTTATTTGTAGCAATATTCCCTGTTCCATATCAAGTTATACTTTAATGCAACATAATCTTCAAAATAACTAAAAGCCAATACTGCAATTTAAAAATGTATTAATTTTAACCTTATTTAGAAATAAAAAATTCATTTGTAATGTTAAAAATGACTAACAGCTTAAAAATGATAACTAGCATTTGAAAATTTAGGCTGACATCTCCAGTGTAATGCATATTTTAAAAATGCAATCTTACAATTTAATGACTTTTTCAGATATTAAGCAAAATAATTTGCTTGTCAGTGGAATATGCTATAAAGAGAATTATACCCATTACCAAATCCTACAAGGCAACTGGCTCTAATTAGTTTTACTGAAGGAAGCTGAAGCACAGAGTGAATAAAAAGACAGCAATACTAGTTCAATATTATAGGTGAGGCCAAGCATGGTGGCTCACACCTGTAATCCTAGCAATTTGGGAGGCCAAGGTGGGCAGATTGTCTGAGCTTAGGAGTTCAACACCAGCCTAGGCAACATGGGGCAATTCCGTTTCTACGAAAAATACAAAAAATTAGCCAGACATGGTGGCGCGTATCTGTATTCCCAGCAACTTGGGAGGCTGAGGCACAAGAATCGCTTGAACCCAGGAGGCAGAGGTTGCAGTGAGCTGAGATTGTGCCATTGAAATCCAGCCAGGGCGACACAGTGAGACTTTGTCTCCAGTGTGTATGTGTGTGTGTGTGTGTGTGTACATATAATGGGGTGATCTTTCCATATCAAGAATATGTATAACATAGATAAGTAGAGAAGTTTGCTAGCAGCTAAAAAAAATAAATTTCAAAACTCTTTTGAACCATAAAAAAAACTTAGAGGCCACAGTCACCAATGCTATTTCATACTATCTTGAAACAGTGATATTTCCCTGGCACATTTAAATTATGATATTGCAAAGTTCAATTTATTCATAGCTTTTTTTAAAAAACATATCTATTACAGCTACTTGGGAGGCTGAGGTAGGAGGATTGCTTGAGACTAAGAGGTCAAGGCTGCAGTGAGTTGTGAACACACCACTGCATTCCAGCTTGGGTGACAGTTGTCTCTAATTTTTTTGGAGACCCTGTCTCTAAAAAAATTTAAATTTAAAATTTAAAAAATCCACACATCTATTATACAAACTATATATTTATTCATATTGAAATATTTTTGTTCTATTGCTAGCCATCTTTTAATTGTCTTTGAATCTTAAGATTCTAGACATACAATTAATATTCTCTCCTATATAAACACATACGCGATAATGTAAAATGTACATGTATGTGTATCATGGACACATACACATGCAATGCTGACCAATATATTCTAAAGAAGCTAATGGTTTACCTTAAAAAAAACAGTGGGAGGACAATCCAAGATGGCCAAATAGGAACAGCTCTGGATTGCAGTTCCCAGCAAAAACATGAGGGTGAGTGATCACTGCATTTCCAAATTTTTACTGCCCACAGACCAGGAGATTCCTGGGCGAAAGAGCACTGTGAGTCTCCAGTGCAGCTGTTTCAGCTGGCACAGCAGGTCTCCGCACAAAAACTCACACAAATCTGGGTGCTGTTTCAACTGGCAACTGTTACGCCTGGGAGACAGAGTCACCCATTCAACTAAAGAAAAGGGGGCTGAAACAGGGAGCCAGGTGATCTTGCTCAGCCGGTCCCACCCCACAAAGACCATCAATCTGAAACGCTCTGGATTGACAGTTTCACAGCAAGCGCAACTGGACCCGGGACGGTCCAGCTCTATCGGGGGAAGGGCGTCTGCCATTACCAAGGCAGTCCACCACTACTGAGGCAGTCTGCCATTACTGAGGCAGTCCACCATTACCAAGGCAGTCTGCCATTACCTAGGCAGTCCGCCATTACCGAGGCAGTCCGCCATTACCGAGGCAGTCCGCCATTACTGAGGCAGTTCTAACTATACCCCTATAAACAAAACTGCAAGGAGGTTCACACAACAGCTAAGCAGAGACCACAGCAGCTCAGAAACACCTCTACTGGCAGACTGTGACTAGGCTACCTCCTCGCTGGGCAGGGCATCTCTGAAAAAAGGCAGAAACATGACAGGAACTTATAACTAAAGCCCCACCTTCTTGGGACAGAGCACCTCGGAAAAAAAGGTGGTTATGAGCTCTGCTCAGCAGCTCTGAACAGAATAACAGAGCTCACAGCTCAGGACTTGAGCTCCTATAAGGGACAGACTGTCTCCTCAAGCAGCTCCCCAACCCCCGTATATCCAGAGACACCTCATAAAGGAGAGCTCAGGCTGACATCTGGCGGGTATCCTTCTGGGACAAAGATAACAGAAAAAGAAACCGGCAGCAACACTTACTGTTCTGCAGCTGCTGCAGGTGATCCCCAGGCAAGCAGGGTCTGGAGTGGACCTCCAGCAGTCCTACAGCAGAGGGGCCTGACTGTTAGAAGAAAAACTAAGAAATAGAAAGAAATAACTTCATCATCAGCAAAAAGGATGTCTAGAGACCCCATCTGAAAGCCACCAACTACAAAGATGACAGGTAGATAAATCTGCAAAGATGGGAAGAAACCAGCACAAATCAGAATCCCTCCCCTTCTGCAAGGGATCACAACTCCTCACCAGCAAGGGAACAAGGCTGGATGGAAAATGAGTCTGATGAATTGACAGAAACAGGCTTCAGAAGGTATATATATAACAAACTTCTCTGAGCTGAAAGAACATGTTTTAACACAATGCAAGGAAACTAAGAACCTTGAAAAAAGGTTTGACGAAACGCTAATGAGAATAAACAGCTTAGAGAGGAACATAAATGAATTGATGGAGCTGAAAAACACAACATGAGAACTTTGCGAAGCATAAACAAGTTTCAGCAGCCGAATTGACCAAGCAGAAGAAAGGATATCAGAGATTGAAGATTAACTCAATGCAATAAAATGAGAAGGCAAAATTAGAGAAAAAAGAGTAAAAAGAAATTAACAAAGGCTCCAAGAAATACGGGATTATGTGAAAAGACCTAATCTACGTTTGATAGGTGTACCTGAATGTGATGGAGAGAATGAATCCAAGCTGGAAAACACTCTTCAGGATATTATACAGGAGAACTTCCCCAACCTAGCAGGGCAGGCCAATACTGAAGTCCAGGAAATATAGAGAATACGACAAAGATATTCCTCAAGAAGAGCAACCCCAAGGCACGTAATCGTCAGATTCACCAGGGTTGAAATGAAGGAAAAAGTGCTAAGGGCAGCCAGAGAGAAAGGTCAGGTTACCCACAAAGGGAAGCCCATCAGACTTATACTGGATCTCTCAGCAGAAACCCTACAAGCCAGAAGAGAGTGGGGGCCAATATTCAACATCCTTAAAGAAAAGAACTTTCAACCTAGAATTTCATATCCAGCCAAACTAAGCTTCATAAGCAAAGGAGAAATAAAATCCTTTATGAAC
>CAUYLG010002462.1:0-23471 GCA_963573385.1 Cacajao melanocephalus
TTATTGTATTTTAGGTTTTGGGGTACATGTGAAGAACATGCAAGATTGTTGCATAGGTACACACGTGGCAGTGTGATTTGCTGCTTTCCTCCCCTTCACTTATATCTGGCATTTCTTCCCATGCTATCTCTCCCCAACTCCTTTTAACTTTAGAGCCAAAGTTTCTTCTTTCAACCTGTTAAGAAGACAACTCTAAGTTCTGAGCAAGCTTCACTGGGATTGCAAATGTAGAAAGAAATATCCCTGGGCAAGTGCAGTAGTATCATTCTTGCAGGAAAACTTTTGGACATAATCTGTACAAATCATGAGAGGACCTTGGAGGCAATGAGGTCTTTAACTTAGTCTATTCCTGATTTTTTCAGAGATGCCACCTGCAATCTGTTAGAGCAGTGTTCACAACCTTTTCCATGTAAGGACATACCTAGCAAAGGATAATCTTTATATCACACAGGAATAAAATTAGAGGCTGCTAATAGCCAGAAGTAGCCTGCCATGTTCTCTGGACACTCCAGGCCCTATAGAAATCTTGCCATCCCCATGGCTAGGGGGATAAATGCTTTTTCCAATATGAACTGATTCGTAGCACTTCAGTATGCTAAACATAAAATGCCCCCACTATTAATCTTTTTCTTTTTATTAAAGATAGCAATGGGATCCCAATTATCAAAAGTAATTAAAATAGAAACATCTTAAGCAAGGAGAAAAAAATCACCTGAAAATGTGAACATTGTGGCTAAATAGTAACTAAGGAGACTAGAACTCAAATTATTTTTCGGTTCTTAGATTCTATGCCTGCATCTTATTTTCCTTTTTGTTGTATGAGAATAATTTTATTTGACTCATTCTTTGTATCATTAAAACCCCCTTTAGCTGCACTGAGTCTAAGAAAACATTTATGTTAGATGTATCATTACTTGGTATATCACTAAGAATAATTCTGCCAATAAAAGAAATATGTCCCATGCTTTCCTATTACCTAGGAGTAGAACTTTAAGCTTACAGATGGAGCTCTTTTAAATTCAGTTGGACTTAGTTTTATGTCACTCACAGGGCACCCATGAAAAAAGAAAAAGAAGCTAATCTCATCACTTCCTATTCTGCATATGACACTGATCACTTCATGACTCCTCCATGGTACCTGTCCCTTTTCTACTCCATACCATGCCTCAATTCATCATTAATGGTGATGCAAATGTTTTTTTAAACTGATAAACGAACGTCACTAGAATTTTCTTTCCATCCTCCAATACCCATTCTGCAAGTTTTAATGTCCATGCTCAAAAATGACCACGATATTCCAGTACCACTGGCCTATGATGATTACAAGACGTATTTTCAGTTCACAAATGTGAAAACCTTTCTTAAATACATCTTAGAGTGAATAGAACATGGAAATTCTATTTAATATTAGTAAGAGCTCATGGAGAAGCAATGGCCCTGAGTTTCAAAATGACCACATATTCTTTTTATGAAAGTGTGCCCTTCTTAATATAACAAAGCCTGCTCATGAGATTTAAATCTCCTTTTCTTGGAGTCTTCTTTTGAAGGAAATCATATTCTGAAATCCTGAGCCTCAACTGCTGTCTCTGGAGTAGACACGGCTGCAGATGATTCTAGTCTAGGATGTGCACAGGGCTTAGCAAATCATATTCCTTTTTGAGTAAGGTCTTGCTGTGTCACTCAGGCTGGAGTGCAGTGGCATGATCATGGATCACTGCAGGCTCCACCTCCCAGACCCTCCCAAGTAGCTGGAATTACAACAAGCACACACCATCATGCCTGTGTAATTTTTTTTTTTTTTTTTTTTGTAGAGACAGGGTCTCGCTATGTTGCCCAGGCTGGTCTTGAACTCCAGTGCTCAAGTGATTCTCTCATCTTGGCCTCCCAGACTACTGAGATTATAGGTGTAATCCACCACACTTGGCCCCAGATTGTTCTTTATGTGCCATGCAATATTTACATGTCAAACTCTTTGCCAGCACTTCAAACTGAGCATTATCCTAGATTGTCATAAAACCACTGCATCCCAACCACTGCATTCCAACAGGACTCCTGGATGGGAGTCACACTGAAAGTCCCTGGGAAGGCAGCCTTTTCTGGGTGGACTAAAACTCCAGGCTGCTATGATATTTTTCATTCAAATCAGTTCAACAAGTACTTTGTCTGAAGTCCTTTGATATGCCCAGCACTCTTTTTTAAATTAATTATTTTTAATTTTCAAAAATTGTATACATTTATAGTATACAGCATAACCTTTTGATATCTACATTGAGGAGTGACTAAATCAAGCTAATTAACATATTTATTACTTCACACACTTTTTTTTTGTAGTGAGAACATTTGAAATCTACTCTTAGCAATTTTCAAGAATACAATACTATTAACTATGATCATGTTTTATGACAGACATCCTAAACTTAATCCTCCTCCACAACTAAAATGTTGCATCCTTTGACTCTCATATGATCCAACAACTTGACTTCTGGGTGTACATCCAAAAGGAATGAAATCAGTATGTCAAAGATATATCTGCACTTTCATGTTCATTGTAGCATTATTTCCAAGAACCAAGATCTGGAAACAACCAAAGTGCCCATCAGTGAATAGACGGATAAAGAAAATGTGGTATATACATATAATACTAATCAACTTTTTAAAAAATGAAATCTAGTTATTTGTGACAATATGGATAAACCTTGAGGACACTATGCTAAATGAAAGAAGTCAGACATAGAAAGACAAATACTGCATAATCTCATATGTGAAACTCAGTACTTTTAAGTCTGGGTTGTTTAGGGGTGAGGGTTACAGATTATTAAGGCAAAGACAGTTAGTCCTCTCCTCAAATGGCTGATGTTTTGTCTAAGGAAACAAGGCTTGACCACATTAAATAATGAAGGAAAAACTGAAGATACAGGTAAATCTCAAATATTTAAGTCGAGAAGTACTGCAAATGCCAAGCAGAAAATATTGGGAGTCGTTGCGGGTTGTAGTATTGGCTGAAGTTATCAGGAGATATTTTATGGTGAACATGGATATAAGTTTGTTCCTGAAGGATGCAAGGAATTCAGTAACACAGAAGGACAGTTCCAAGTAAACATGAACAAAACTGCAGAGATGGGTACAGTGAACAGACATGTGAAGATGGAGTTAGGTGGGCTACATGTAGATGATTAAGCCCACACATGTCACCAAAGCAGCAGCACAAGCACAGAGGAGTAAAAATTTAATGTGGACTTTATTCCACAATCAGAAGAATATTTATTATCTCGGCCAGAGGACTTGGAAGTCTTGGAGTAAAAGTCTGAAAGAGTATCAGAGGAATATGATTGTCCTTAGGTAGCTTTTGTGGCAGACCAGGTCTCACTAATGCAGGCCTCCGTAACAACTGTTTCAGCTCTGACTGAGTGGTTAAGTAAAATATTAAAAGCTAAAAGACCCTGTGCCTTTATACAAAGGCTGGGATGTAACAAAATCCCACCAAGAGTTTTGCCTAGGCGTTTCCTGGGCCTTAAAGCATGACAAAATAACGAAGGAATTCTTAGCAGGACCCATTTAGGATAAAACAAGTTTTATTGGGGGTCTGAAAAAACTCCCCAGACCTCTGCAAACAAGTTTATTGGGGATCTGAAGGAACTCACCAAACCTCCGTGATTTAGTGGGAGACAAGATAAGGGTAATCATCCCAGCACCTGGACTCATTTAGATTAAGTAAACTTACTGAGGCTCCAGGAGAAGGTCTTCAGGACTCAGAGCTTAGTTATAGATTAAAAGAAGTTAATCACTTGTGTCTTTAGATGAATGCACATGCACACTTATATTCATCACCTTAGAAGGTCTGTAAGCTCTGGAAGACTTTGTAATTTTTGAGTTGGTCTGGTGATATTTTCCATGCCTTCTCCCTGTAACATGGAGAAATTAAAAAAAAAAAAATCTTCCTCCCCAGTTCATCAGCATCTCGTTATTGGACCACAAGAAATAGCAGTCCAACCCTCAGTTTGGTCTGGGAACTCTTTTTCCATCTTCCAAGTGTATGTGAGACACAGATAACACTAGATCAAGTAATAAAGCACTTAAGCAACTATGTTTTATGTAACCAGATGCAGTTACTTTTAATTGTATATACCTGAATACACTCCATTTTGAATATACTCCACTTATCTATACCCATGGGTGGCTATCTTAGCAGCATTTATAGTCCATGGGTATTGTCCACGTAAACCTACTTTAGCCCCTTAACAAAGGACATAAGATTATAAGTTACTCCCTGTAGACAAACAAAACTTGGATATCTTGATGTCAGGTATCTCTTATTACAATATAAAGTCATATTTATATTAAATATCCCCAATGATAGCCTTAGCCTAATTGTTCTAAACTAGGAGGAATTATACCACACAGGGTATATTTGTGGATGTATGGAGGTATTTTGTTTATCACAACTGGGTTGGGGGTTGCTACCAGAATATCATATGTATAGAAGCCAAGGATGCTTCTAAACATTTTACGACGCACAGGACAATCCTACACATATGCACACACACACACACACACACACACACACACACACAATTCTCTGGACCAAAATGTCAGTGGTGCCAAGGTTGAGAAACCCTTCTTAATTCTTATCAGTTTACATGATGATTAAAACATACACACATACACTTAAAAAATACAACCTCATTCTCTTTCCCTAAGCTAAGGACTCTCCAATAAGTTGTCTCAAATGGTTTTGCCAGCTTAGTGCTTTTAAGTTCTAGACCAAATATAGCTTTAGAAACAAGAGTAAATTATTTTGCATAAAAGTCTAGAGATCAGTATATCCAGGGTTGCTTAACTCAGAAAATCAGTGGCGTTGGGTTTTCAGATACTTTTCTAGTTGTTTTATGTATGTGGCTCTCTAATCACTATGGTAAGCTGAAAAACTTTCCCACAAAAGTTATTCATGTCCTAATCTCTAGAGCCTGTAACTATTACCTTATATGACAAAAAAAGGTTCTTTGCAGATATTATTGGATTAAGGAGCTTGGGATGGGGCAATTATCCTGGATTATTATAATGGGTAGACCCTAGATGGAATCTCACGTATCCCTTTATGGAGAGGGCAAAGGGATATTTAATAACACACAGAGGAGGAGATGAGAAGACAGAGCAGGAGAGATTTGAAGATGCTGGCCTTAAATATTGGGATGATAGGGTCATAATCCCAGGAATGCTGACAGCCACCAGAGATGGAAGAGAAAAAGACTCTCCCCCAGAGCATCCAGAGGAAACAAGGTCTTTTTGACACCTTGATTTTGGCCCAATGATACTAATTTTGGATTTCTGATCTCAGAATTGAGAGAAAGTAAGTTTCTGTTGTTTTAGGGCTCCAAGTTTGTGGTAACTTGTTAACAGCAGTCGCAAAACGGCTGCCACAAATTCAGGTATCACTTTCCCATACAGCTGGTTCTGGAAGAAGAAAGAGAACCTCTTCTCATTCATCAATAACCTTCTTCCTTAAATAAATAAAACAAAAGAGGAAAATCTTTCCCAGCAGCCTCTAGTAAGTTTTTCCATAGGTTAGGTCTCAATAGCCAGAATAATGTCACATGCCTACAGCTAAAACAGTCACAAGAAAAGGAAAATTAACAAAATCATGATTAGCTTAAATCAATCATGGTGCTTCCTCTAGGGCCCAAAGGAGGCCAATCTTTCCTGAGTGCATTGTTCTATGGTTAAAACAAGACTTTGTAGACATGGAAGAATGGTCTGAGAGCTGTTAGGTAGGCACCCGACCGTGCTGGTTTTCTTCACCCTGCCCATGTGGCCATGTCTGCTGTGATGGTGCTAGGACTGCTTGCCGCAATCAGCAGTTCTCAGAGGTTCTCCACCACTGCCACTGAATGGGGCTCTGCAAGATGTCACTGCACTGCCCTTAGCTCCTTCATCCCAATCCCTGGAAATTCCTTTTCCCTTCATGCAATGGATGAGGCTCTTTGTATTAGACTTCATAGTCAAGAAATAAAATTTTCCTCATTATGGGGAAGCTGTGATTTGACATGAGGATGATCTGTCACCGGAAAAGAGGTGAGTGGGAAATAAGATCAGTACCTTCCTTGGATTCGCTTTTACTTATATCTATTTTCTACAGACCTAGATTTTCACTGAAATTCTTTTAGTAGCTGCAGTAGTCCAATCTATACCAGACCGACTTGGATTATTTCCAAAGTTTCTTGTGCCCAGCAGAGTTAAAGATTGCATCTCTCTCCCTCCTTTAAGCCTCTTCATCATTCTCCTTCAAGTTCTCTCACACAGCAGTAATACAGCATTAATAAAAGCTTAATGTAGAATGCTCTTATTTCTCTGCTTTGATCCTGGACTGGGGGCAGCCAGGTCTCGGTTAGCAGCTGGCCCAGTGTAGCTCTCCTCCCCCACACTGTCTTCCTCCTGCTGCACTATAAGGCATTAGGCCTGGAGGGCAGGAGCAAGAGACAGTATCCAAAGGCAACACGCCTGTCAAATTGCATAAGTAACCTGCATTTCTAAGGTTACCATAACTTGGCCACCGTGAAGTGATAACAGGAAAAAACATATTTGTCTACAAGGTGATGGATTACAGGTAAGAGGATATGGCCCTGTCAACATCTGTAACATACCCATTTATTAATATCTATCATAATAGTATAGGACCTTGATATGTATTTAGATAGTCTTATAAATAGACTTTCCATGCTTAGAAATCTCTTTCCAGCACTACTATGATAATTAATGCCTCTTGATAGATTTATCATTTTCTTATTCAATGAACATATTCTCAGCCCCTCCTATGTCCAAGGTACATGGCAGGCACTGACTAGGATATAGACAGTCTCTAGGCACAGCCTGGAGAACACTCTAGGAGTTCACAAACCACTGCAGTCCTTCTGCAGTTTTTTGACTCCTGTTAGATGCGTAATTACATATAGACTGTCTGCATATCCCCAAGGAGATTCTGTCAGGGATAATTTCAGTAATTTGTTTAAAAAAAAAAAAAAACAATAGGAACACTACATTTTAAAAAATGTTTTGCCAAGCTTCACCCTCTTCACCCCTGCTGTGATTCTGATAAACACTCTCTGGGTGAGCTGGGCAGAATCTGCAATCCAAAGGAGTCCATCAAAGCTATGGTGCAATGAAGTCATTTTTCTCAGGTTGCCATGCTTGTTGGCCTCCACAGGATGGAGACTCCAGCAGGGCACTTGCTCCATGTGGTTATGAAGAACACATTGTGCTCCTATAGACCTGCACACAACACACCCCCCATCGTGCTTATTGCTAAACATGGGGCTTTCTAATCACTGTGTGTTCAGACAGCAATCCAGGAAGTCCAAACCCAGCCAAACAAATGCAGAACTGCTCAGCAGAAGCAGCTTTAACAGGTGCTGTTGGTAAGGTCTTGGGGAACCTTCTATTGCTCCTATCCTGGGAAAGCATGTGTTATAGCAGAAAGAGAACAAGCTCTGGTGACAGACAAGGTCACATCCTGGATCTGTCACTTATTGGCTAGGTTTTCCCAGATAAGTTAACCTCTCAGCTTCATTTTCATTTCTTTATAAAATGGAAATTATCATCTTCATCATATCTATAGTTCAACCTACTGTTCAAAGGCCACTGGCAGTTCTGTCACTGTTAATCTCAAGTAGAAAGTCTGAAAGATCATTGAAGACAGACTATGGACAGGAGTCTTCTTTGCTGGAGCCACTTCCTCAGTGGTTAACATTCCTTTTCCTCCTTCTCTAGATGCAATCTAGAACCCAGGAACCTAGTGCATGTTGGACACTCCTTTGCATTTAGCTACTTGGATACCAAAGGGAATACAAATTTTAGCCAATAATTTCCTTCCTCCTTCCCATATCATCAAGGCTGGTTTAGCATGTAACAGAATGTGTAACCTTATATTTGTCTAACCCCACAGAGTCTACAAGGCCCTTTCAAATATAACCCTGGTTCTCAAATGTTTGCAGCCTTTAGAAGCACTTGGAGGTCCTACTAGAGCACAGATTGCTGGCCTCACCACAGAGTTTCTGATTCAGCAGGTCTGAGATGGGGCCTGATAACTTGCATTTTTAACTCATTCCCAGGAGATGCTGATGTGCTAGTCTGGGGTGCATCGTCCCAAGACTGTATTAAGGAAGGAGGCAACTACCTATCAGCAATTGCAGGTGCCATGAATAATACTGCTCCCCACACATTTCTTCCATCATTTGTATTGTTTGGCTGAAGTTCCTTTTTTGGGATTTAAACAGCAGGAGTCTTACTAAAGTAAAACTATGTTATCTGTGACAAATAGCTCCAGTAGACATAATGGTCATTGTCATTTTATCTCAGAGTTTTTTTCATTTAGATTTGCTTTGAAATCAGCAAACGTTTTCTCATAGAGCCAGAGAGTAATATTTTTAGGTCTATGGGATATGCAGTCTCTGTTGTAACTACTCTACTCCGCCTTTGTAGAACAAGACAACCACAAACACGGGCAAAGGAATGGATTTGCTGATCTAGAGCCTGTTCAAGTTAGACCTGAGGGTCCAGAGACCTGAGGGATTCTGATGAAAAAATTGACTCACAGAGAGTGTTGTCAATTATGGTCACTATGTGCCAGAGGCCAGATTCACCCTGGAGTCCTCCAAAGGCTTCAGTTCTGTCACCATCCTATATCCGTCACATAGGCTAGGGACGGAGGCATACATTGTAACACCTAATACAATGTTCTAGCTTCATTTTAGATTTCCATTTTCCACTCCGTTATTCAACCTGAAGAGAATTATAATATTTCTAATATAATCTAAACTGCTACTTATTGAGTGTGCCATAGAATTTCAATTTTCTTTCATATTAGTATTTGCCCACTGAACATTTAACAGAAATGAGAAATTACTTTTCTCCATTGTTGATTACAGAAAGTTCAGAATAGTGCGGTGAAAAAATCAGAAAGGCATTTGTGTTGTCAAAATGCTCTCTCCCCACCAAAATACTCAGAAGGATATTAACCCCAAACCAAAAATGAATTCTTGACACCACTATGTTTGGATTCTTAGAATGGAAGAATATACATTTAAGCCATAAGGCATTCTAAATGGGGTTTGGGGGTCTCTCAGGTAGAAATTCAAAGACCTGGAGAAGGAGTTTGAGGAAAAGACATATTCTCTCTTGTTTGCTTTCTCATTCTTTCATATCTTAGAGGGACCCTCATTTTAGAGAAGCCTAAATCTGTTATGCCACTTTCTTTACATGTTTAGAGTATTACCTAGTTCTCAGCACAACTGAAATTAATAATGACCTCAATCCCCTCAACTATATTCTTCCTCTAAACTAAAGAAGATTATGTTGACATAAATTAAATTTATATACATACATGCACATGACAGGTTGACATTTTATATATTATCTATATAAACTACACATATAATTTATTTATAGGCACAAATAGGAAAATATGGCATGATATCCAAGTGTGTTACATAGATTTACAAATTCTAAATAATTGTAGAATCATTTGAAAAAAAAAACAGGTTGAGTAGGGAAAACAAAAGATACATAGCAATATTTTACATCATATTCTCATCTTTCCCTAAATTATTGTTTAATTGCAAGTCACTCACCACTGTTTGGAATGACAATAATATTAATGAAATGGCATTTCCACCCCACACCAGATACATAGCAAGGCCACTGAAATTTAGTGATGAGGAAAAAATACAAGATTTTTTTTTTAACTTATCAAAAAGTAAATATACAAAAATCCTGTGATGGTTTGACACCAAAAGATGGGGATTGGAGGAAGAATAATCTAAATGTTTCCCCAGTTTGTCAAGGTTCAAAAAATTTGGAAAATTAAGAAAAAATTTCAAAGAAAATCCATTTTAGAGGAGTTCTATATTACAAGTTGGAGGCACATAGGAAAATCCCCATATAAGCAATCAAATTCCAAAATATTAGACTTGAGATTAATCTGTGACTGGGTCACACTAAAAAAAATTATTGCCAGGGAAGAAAGGAAAAGATACCTTACTGCACTTTTATGTCCATTCTTTCATTTGTCTTACTTTGCTTTGTTCAGAAAAACAAATACACAAGTCAAATGGAGAGAAAACCTTGATAGCAATTCCTAGAAAAAGTGATATGGAAATTTTTGTTCACCCCTGACTTTATATGAACTATAACTTTTTTTCCTTGAGGCAAATACCCTTTTATATGGAGTCAGTGGAATTATAGTCTCATAGCCCCAGCTTTAGAAGGGCAATGTCTGTTAACTGTCCCAATTATCTTTCCCATACACATACCCCACCCCACAAAACCCACCTCCTAGGTTTCCCCAGAAGTCAGACTCTATCTAGATTATTCTTAGCACAGTTTGGATGTTTGTCCCCTCCAAATTTCATGTTGAAATGTGACTCACAATATCAGAGGTGGGGCCTGCTGGAAAGTGATTGGATCTTAGGGAAGGATCTCTATTGAATGGTTTAGCACCCTCCCTCGTTAATGAGTTCACTCTCTCTTATTAGTTCACATAGATCTGATGTTTAAAAGACTGTGGGACCTCCCCCACCCCTCTTTTGCTCCCTTTCTCTGAGGTTCCTGTACTCCTTTGCCTTCACCATGACTGTAAGCTTCCTGCAGCCCCACCAGGAACAGAAGCTGGCACCATGACTCCTATACAGCCTACAGAACTGTGGCCCAATGGAACTTTTATTTATTTTTTTTAGACGGAATCTTGCGCTGCTGCCAGGCTGGAGTACAGTGGCGCAATCTCGGCTCACTGCAACCTCCGCCTCCTGGGTTCAAGCGATTCTTCCACCTTGGCCTCCCAAGTAGCTGGGACCACAGGCGCGTGCCAAACGCTCGGCTAATTTTTTTGTATTTTTAGTAGAGACCGGGTTTCACCATGTTGGCCAGGATGGTCTCGATCTCTTGACCTCGTGATCCGCCCGCCTCGGCCTCCCAAAGTGCTGGGATTACATGGAACCTCTTTTCTTTATAAATTACCCAGCCTCAGGTATTTCTTGGTAGTGATGCAAAAATTGACTAATACAATTCTGTTAGGGTAAATGCATATTTTAATAATATACATTAATAATTAGAAAAAAATCTAGAGGATGAACCGAGGGGTCCAAATCTGGAGCCATGTTCTATGAGGAATGACTAAAATACTGAGTGAAAATCATCTTGGTGGAGGGGAAGAAATCACATAGTAGAATGTGATGGATCTTTCAGTATCTGAAAAGCCACATTAAAGACAGAGCTGTCAATTTGCTCTAATGGTATAGAGACAGTTGAATGAGGGTTGATTTGATGTGAATTTGGATGGAGAAATTTGTTTAGTAAATAATGAATAACTAGAGTTACCTTATAGATTATTTTGTAATGTAGCCAACATCATTTCATCTGAAATACTCCAAGAAAAACTAGATAACCACCAGTCATTGATGTTGCAGAAAAATATCAAAATGTAGTTCAGCTTTGCTTCTTGTCTTTGAATCCTCTCCATAAACACTCCGCTTTGTGGTCACTCAGCTTATGACAGTACATGTCCGCTGGGAGAAAAGGCAATCCTTTGGGAGGATAATGGAGCTAGACTTGTATTTCTTACAATGTAGTTGCAGGCTGTCTGCATCAGATTACATAGTTTGCTTATCAAAACATTCCACCCTCCAGCACCAGAACATCTGGATGGCCCCAGGAACCTGCATCTTTAATAAACTCCTCAGATGACTCTGATGCACATGAGAGTTTGAGGCCCATTAAACTAGATAAATATAAAGTCTTTCTGATGCTAAGAGATGATAATAAAGAACAGTGGGATAGATTCTGAATTTCCCCATAAGGATTAGTTCAGTGCTATTAAGATATTTTAAATGAACAAACATTTGCAAGCTTTGAAGTCACAGTAACCTAATATATGATGAAGAATTTTCTTATTTCTATAACAGTCCATAGGTCTTTCTCTAATGCCAGCTTCCATGATATGGTTTCCATGGACGGTGACAAACTAGGACACTCTAACCTTACATGAACACGTTCCCAACTCCATTTCAAATGGTAGACGCCAAGCGTCACCACTATGGCAAATGCTGATTTGTTCTCTCAGATCTTGAAACAGAAGTTTAGAACCAGAAGATATCAAACTTGACTCTTGTCTAGACCTTTGTGGAAGCACCTGGCTACCTATACTGGCAGGATCAGGCCCAGCCTGATTGAGTCATGGGGTCTTTTCATATAAGTTTTGCAGAATTCAAGCCTGACATCCCCTTCATTCTTACCTCCCTCTTTCTTCAGTCATAAATTTTACAGGGAGTGACTTAACAGACATCAGAAACCACAATCACACTCTAGGAATTCTGAAATATTTTTGCACAATCCCATGTGGAACCATAGAGTCTTTAGATGCTAAGGACTCTAAGTCAAGTTTATAAGTATTTACAGAGCACCCACTTTACACCTGGCATTGTAATTTCAGAGTTAAAAAATTAGTTGAATCAACCAGTAGAAAAAGAAATGAAGTTCCTTGATATTCACTCCTAGAATTTTCACCCTTGGTTAACCTTCTTACCCATCAGAAAAGAGTAATTTCTATACCTTAAAAACTTCCTTACCTATAACTGTTCCTTCACAGGAAAAATAGACATCTAATATTTGGATGTCCCAAAAAAACAGTTCCCATCTTCTTAGATATGGTCTCTTCTTTTATTAACTATGGGCTTCAAACATGTGGGTATTGCCCTGATTCACCCTTATTTACTGACAATGTCAAGGAGTGACTACTTACTGGGTTTCTCACCCCAAGTGGGTCAACCTATGATATTGCTGAAGCACTTTTGAATTTGGAAGGAGAAATTGGCTTTCAATCTCTCTGTGGAGGCAGGGGTGGAAAATACAGGGCATCCAAGCTGCTGGTGGCCATGCTTCCAACTCTGTGGAATAACGTAGTCTGTGTTAATGCAGCCAACCTATAGACAGAAGAAAGATGAGCAGGTGGTATCCAGGCTGTGTATCCAGGCACACAGAAGACTGACTGCTTGTCAAGGCATACGTTTGTCCTTCCAACAATATAATTAGGTACAGAAAAATTCAGTAGGTTCCTTTCTGTATCTAGCTAATTTGAATTGGTTTCTCTTTCCTGCCACCAGAAAAAAAAATTGTACTAAACAACAGGAAACATAAACATATCTGGCAATTGAAGTCCTATTGTACAGAGACCCGTAATTCTCCCAACTTTCCGTGCATTTGGTTGCACTTTTCTGAGAGTTGATGGAGAACCCCTGTAACAACCTAGATCCTACCTAATGTAATATCAGAAACTAAGTCCTATAGCTAAGAGAATATTCTTGGTGGAAATCATTAGAACTTAAAAAATGTTTTTTATTAGCTTTTAAATATAAATAAGAATGAAGGATTTGGGAGAAATACTTTGAAAATAAGAAGGGGCTAAAGACTAATACTCCAGTCAATGTTTTCTGTTGAATCACACAGATGTATATTCAAATCCCTGTGATATAGTGGAATGTTAGAAAATCCCAATTCTCTCCAAGTCTCTGTGCCCATGTTAAAATCCATATCCTATTAAGATGTTTTTCTTGCCAGGGGAAGAATATCTTTAATGTTAACAAAAATAATGCCTAAGGAAATTTCCAACCAAAATGGAATACAGTATTTGTATCTGTCCATAAACAAGAAACAGGGTATATATTTGTACATAGAAGGGTTGATAAGACAGGTTGGCTAAGAAGAAACAGGGCAGGAAAGATGAGAGAGAGAGAAGCGAAAGTAAGCAAATTAATGGCTAGAAAGTACTTTATAGCTACCTGATGTTTATTGACAACCTGGAGGCTTATTTAATGCAAGACCTTTCTGATCAGGATTTAAATAAGGACCAAACTAAATTAGCAGAAGAAAAACTATAAATGGCTTGGAGGAGTACGGAAATGGAATGGAATATAGACCTAAAGCTAACATTTGCAAATAGATGAGGAGGGTTGATCTCAAGAAAAAATAAAAAACAGGCAGATTCAAGTCTCTTTCTTATAGTCACCCATCTATCTCTTTGTCAGTATTGAACACCTATTATGCTTCAGAGCCAGGGCTAAAAGCTGTGGATAATACAAACATGAATAAGAGGGACACTGCCTGTAACAATGACCTTCTAGAACAAAAAAGAAGATGTGAACAAAAATAACTCAATACTCAAGACAGTGTGAGTATCATGAGTGATTTAACCTTTTCTTAGGATTCAGAGCAGAGAGAAATCACTTTCTGCTAAGAAGCTTCATGGCAAAGGTAGCATAGGAACAGGAACTTACAGGATATGTTCACTTTCAACGCCACTCATCCAAAAATCAGGAAGCCCAGAGCATCAAATAAAAGCCCTCATAAATTCCTGATGGCTCCTGATATTCAGTAAATGTTATGATTGACTTGTTTCCCTTCCATTTCTAGCAGTGAGGTCACAGAGGTTCCCAGGGTTTTGCCTGATTTCTTTCTCACTCTAGTTTCTTCTGAAGAGGTAGTTATTGTAAAAACATGCTTTTAAAAAATGCTTTGATGGAAAGGAAGAAGAGCTCAGCTCAGAGAGGAGAAATCCCTTCAGCATTTAGTGTATATACACCAAAGAGGCTCAGATGCTAGACCTAGAATGAATTTCCTGAATAGTTCTTCCAGGTGTCACATTTACATGAAAACACCATCCAGATGGCATGTTGGCCCTGAAGAGACTTGAGACCACAAGCAGAGCTCCTTGTGTTCTTCAGAACTGTCAGAGTCGGAGCTGGATGACAGGAAGGCATCACAAATCTCCAGTGGCCCTAACCTCCCACTCCTTCATGCCTGCCTCCTCTGGGGAGAAACTGAAACAGCTAAAATGCAGAATGAAGTCTGAGAGCTCCCAGAAAAATGATAAATGTATGTTTTAAATAAATAGAGAATTCCCTAAAACTAGACAAAATGTTTATAGAAAAATGAATATTTAAACTTAGGCTAAAGAAGATGGAAGGCAGCTCTCTTCATTCCCCAATACTCTGTCTCTCCACCATCGCAAGACCTTTGTAGTAGCAGTGAAGAGATAACTGCTATGAAAGAATACGTGTGCTTATTGTTTTTAAAAAAAATAAAACAAGGACAATAAAGAAAGCATAAACTCAAATCAAAAAGAATCAAACTGGCATCTTTCTGTTCATATGTAACCCGAGAAGCTTGAAGTCTTTGTAAGAAAAGACTCATGAGAGAAAATAACCGAAATTCAACAATTCTCCACTAGCTAAATTACCATTCACCTATGACAGTAAAAGTATGTTATTCAAAGATAAGCAGAAATTCAGAAAGTATTTTACTCAAGTATCTTGCCTAAGAAAAATACTTAGTGGGTGGGAGGAGGACTAATACAACAACAAATAATCCAGAAAGGGATTTCAAGATTAAGAGTAAAAAAAAATAAACAATAAATATGTTAATATATAGATGTGATTACATATAAGAGGGGATGGGATAGGCTTTATAGCTGTCTAGGGGCATGTTAGAATGGTTCTCAGATACATGTAAGGATTTTTAATAAAATTTCACAATTCTGAGTTCAGAACATACTTAAATGAGGACTGTTGCTTGAGGAAGCTGAGAGTACAAAAGGAGAACTGCTTTGGTGACTAAGTGGACTTCACTATAGTGTTCTCTTTGGTCAAGTCAATATTGTATAACAACAGAATTTAAGGGGTATGTCCAGGGTGACAAATCCATCTCAGTTTTTCCAAGAGTTTCCTGGTTTTAGCCCTGAAAGTCCCATATCCCATGCCCGGCGTGGTGGCTCAGGCCTGTAATCCTAGCACTTTGGGAGGCCAAGACACACAGATCTCAAGATCAAGAGATCGAGACCACCCTGGTGAACATGATGAAACTTTGTCTCCACTAAAAATACAAAAGGCTGGGATGGTGGCTCACACCTGTACTCCCAACACTTTGAAAGGCTGAGGTGGGCGGATCACCTGAGGTTGGGAGTTCAAGACCAGCCTGACCAACATAGAGAAACCCCATCTCTACTAAAAATACAAAATTAGCTGGGCATGCTAGTACATACCTGTAATTCCAACTACTTGGGAGGCTGAGGCAGGAGAATCGCTTGAACCCAGGAGGTGGAGGTTATGGTGAGCTGAGATCGCTTCATTGCACTCCAGCCTGGGCAATAAGAGTGAAACTCCATCTCAAATAATAATAATACAAAAATTAGCTGGGTGTGGTGGCACACACCTGTAGTCCCAGCTACTGGGGAGGCCGAGGCAGGAGAATCACTTAAATCTGAGAGGCAGAGGTTGCAGTGAGCTGAGATCACACTATTGCACTCCAGCCTGGCAACAGAGCAAGATTCCACCTCAAAAAACAAAAACAAAAACAAAAAACAAAAAAGTTCCATATCACAGAAATCTATTCAGTCAGGAAATGTAAATGGTTGGTCGCCCTAGGTACACCTGACTTAGCTGAAGTTGCCCACAGCAAATATTCAGAACAACCTATGTGTAGAACTGTCAGGCCGAGAGTATAACACCTGGAATCCTAGAGTTGTACAGCAACAGACCTCAAGCAGAGGTGGGAGGTGGGGGTGGATCTTCCCTGCAGAGGACAGCTTGTAATGCCTGGAGACATTTTTGATTGTCCAACTGGAAATGGGGGTGTGAGATATTGGGAGGAACGTCCCTGGCATCTAGTGAGTAAAGACCAGGCCAGGATTGCTGCTTACTGTCATACAATGCACAGGACAGGCATCCAACACAAAGAATTATCTGACCTGAAACATTAGTGGTACCCAAGTTGAGAAACTCTAGTTTAAAAGAACCAAAAGTCAAGCAGAAAAGTTATATTAAATGGAAAGTGCACGTATTATTCCATTAAGAGACAAACTGTCAAATTGTACTAAAAGCAAACTATCTATAGGCTACTTAGAAGAAACACTCATAAAATCAAATGGTAAGGAAATCTGATAGAAAGAAATGGACAAAGAGATACTAGGTCAGTGAAAATCATATGAGAGCAGAAAAGCCTAAATTAATAGCAAACCACTTGGTTCTACAGATTAAAAACACTCAACAAGATAAAGACATTCAATTTGAATTGGAAAACAAAGACAAAATGATCATAAACTGTGTAAACCAAATAATATGTAGCCTAAATATATAAGCCAAAAACTATTGGGAAAGACAGGAAGAATTTGACAGAGCATATAATTATAATAGGAAACAAAACTTTCTCTAGATTAGTCAATTCTAGTAGATTACCAAAAATAAGCAAAAGTAAAAATATAAGAATTAACACTAAACCTTTTCAATGAACACATTTTTGGTAAGTTCTTACAATGTACACAAAAACAATCAAATAATTGACAACAAAAAAAAATCACTTTATAATAGATATTTATAGGACATATTCTTGAAGGCAATAAAATTAAGGGAAAAAACTAAGTGACCAAGCAAACTTGGCTGCTTCAGAATTAAGGAAACAAGCAAAAATAACAACAATAATTTTAAACCCATATAGCTCTAGCTAAAATTAAAATGGAAGTTATAATTTATCTTTAAAGCAATTAAAATGAACATACATCATATCACAATTTACAGGATACAATGAAAATGATATTTAATATCTTCATAATTAAAGATGATAAGACTAGAACTAAGAACTTATCTAAGGATATCTGGGGAGGGAGGGAGGAAGAGGTTGACTCCAAAAAGAAGGAAGAAAGTAAAAGCTGAAGTTTTGGAAATAGAAATAGAAATAGAAAAAAACAAACATATCCAAACCTAGTTCTTTGAGAGACTTAATATGTTAGTAAAGTCTTTTGTGTTCCAGAGCATGAAGAAAGAAAAAAAAAAATAAAGAAGTCTAGATATGAGATAAGGGTATAAGCAGATACAGAGGAAAGAAATTCTACTTGTAACTATGGGGCAGCAAATTTTTAGAGTCCTAGACAAAATAAATTATTGGACAAATATGAATTACTAACATTTTAAGAATAAAAGTATATCAAAGCCAGAGAAGATTAGGAAAGTCTTGTCAAAACAGAATGCTTAAATTTTTCTTGTCAAAACAGAATGCTTAAATTTTTCTAAACAATAGGAAGGAATGGAAGGCTCTCTAATTCACTTTTTAAATCAGGATAATTTTTATTATCAAAAGTTGAAAAGGTAATATAAAAAAGAAAATGATAGACCAATCTTATGAATAAAAATTAAAATTTTAAATACCTTGTAAAGCAGTTGGTAATATTGAATTTATTTCAGGGAAGCAATAGTGTTTTAACACTAGGAAATTTACTAACATAACCCACTATATAAAAAAATAAAATCAGAAAAAATAGTCTATAATTATGGATTCTGGAAAAGTGCTTTATAACATTCATATACTCATAATAAAAAAAGACTACATACCATCAGAAAGAAACAATTTATACTAACCAACCACATTGGTTGGTTATTTATCAAAAACCAAACACAAATACTGTAAGCAATAAAAATTATTTTGATATAAATCAAGAACTAGAAAGAAATCTATGATCACCATTACTATTCAAAATTGACTTGGCAATATCAGCAAATGTAATAAAATGAGAAAACTAAGTTATATAAACAACAAAAGATAAGATAACATTTATATTATCTTATAGCTAGAAAACTTGTAAGATATTAGTTTAAAAAAAGATTTTAAAAATCCTTATCTTCTAAGAATAGAGCTTGGTAAGACGGATGGATACAGAACAAATATATAAAAATCAATAGCTGTTCTCTATTCTAGCAAAAAGTAACCATATATATGAATATGGGAGGAAAAGCCACTGGCAATCAGAGCAAAACAAATAGGAATAGACTTTAAAAGGAGAAGATAAAACCAAGAGTATTAAAATAACTATAAAAATAAAATAAGAAAGGTATAAAATGTTGTTATGGAAGAGTCAATATAACAGAAATGTAATTTCTTTCAAAATTAGTATACAGCTCATTTAATTAGGAAAAAAAATTAACATGAAAGAACAAATGCCTGAGAACAGACAAGGAAGCTATTAAAAAGAGAGAGAGAGAGAGAAGAAGAATTCTGAAGGGAAATTTGCCTTTTTAGATAAAGAATTATAGATGTCTGAACAGAAAATAGAAATCAAAATTAAATCATAGCATGTTAAGTACATGGCAAGTTCAGTAGTTCAAAATTAGTGAGAAAAGGAACATGAACATTCGAATAAGTGAATATAACATAGCTAGTCATCCATCCGGAAGAAAACAAAAAACAGGCTCCCATCTCAAAGTTTTTACATGGATTAAAAGCTTAAATTTTAAAACAATACAAACATCATGATAGAAAATCAAAAAGTCTATTTTATAATACAGAGTTCAGGGAAACTTTCCTATTTAAGACTGAAAATTCAGAAACTAAAATTTAAAAACACTGAAAATTCTTTGAAAAATTAAAGTAAAAAAGCATATATCCAGGAAGGTACCATAAGGTCAATGTCACATATCTGGTGAAGAAATATAACACAGATGTAAGAGAGAGGGACAGTTTCCTTAATATATCAAGAACTCTTACAAGTTCCTAAGGAAAAAAAGACAATTCAGGAAGAATTGGAAAAGAATATACATAAAAATTGATAATTTATGAACAAAAATTAAAAATGGCCAAATACATGAAAGATTTTTATATTAATGAAAAATTAGGTAAATAAAAAATAAAGTTAAAATAAATAAATTATTTTATATCAGACTGATAAAAACTAAAAGGTGCTATAGCACCTACAGTTGATAGGGATACAGGAAAAAGGAATTCTCAACTATCGTTGGTAGAAGGTAATGTGCTACAGCCTTTTTGAAAAACAATCTATTAAAGCTGTTAAAATGTAATAAAATCTTTAACGTACCTCTGCCAAATTCTTTCTGGAAACCATGTACAAAATTGTTAGAAAGAGCTACAAACTGGATTAACTATAGTCATTTTCCTGTTAGCAAAGAAATTGCTGAATAATGTATGCTACAGTTTCACCATGGAATATTACATGGCTAGTTAAAAGAAGGAATGAAAACTGCCAGAGGAGATCTTGACAAATATTGTTGAGTTAAAGAAAAAAGAAAATGTTTGTGTTGTTTAAATCCAAACACTCAAAAATAGAGAAAAAAATATACGTTTATGCATATATGTGTGTATAGGCTTATTTAAGTAGAGGGGAAATAGGAGAGGAAACCCATCAGATTGTTTTGTATATTACTGGAAAAGGAAGGGCATGTTTTTGCATGGGATTAGGGAAAGAAACTCAAAGAAACAACATTGAAAAATTAAGATGACAAAAACCATGATTACTGTTTACTTACAAATTTAAATAAAAATGTATATTTGAATAAAACTAAATTGAAAACTAAATTTAAATAATTGAACATTTTAAAAATAAATGAACCTTTCCTGCTATCTGTCCCCACTAAGACCATGCAAGTAATCACAGAAACACAGAATGGCTCTACCTAACAAATAATGAGGACGTTTATCTTAAATCAGTTAAAAATTGATTTTGTCAGGATGAATCTTGATAGTGACATCAAAGCCTTTGATTGGGTTTTTCTAACATCATTCTCAAGAATTGGGTCTATTCCTCAAAGCAGATAACCCAGTCCTAGACAATATCAGGCCCAGTATTCTCATTTGACAGATGAAGAAATTAAGGATCAAGGAGGACTGAAGTCATTTTTCCGAGTTGCAGAGCTCAACAACTTGGAAAATAACTAGAAGCTGCTTCCTCTCCAAAGGTTTCTCCAACTCTCAGCTTTGTTTCCTATTATTCTATGAGGCCTCTGGCATCCAGAATTTGGAAGAATTCTCTCAGGGCCATACCAGCATAAAAGAAAGAAATGGAAATCAACGGAGTAGAAAGGTCTCATCCTCCCAGATGGAGAGCACATGACATTTTCTTCTTAAGAAGAGGGAACTGTGTCACATATATGTTCATTGCCACACTATTCACAATAGCAAAGCACATCAATAGTGTACTGAATAAAGAAAATGTGGTACAAATATACCATAGACTACTACGCAACCATAAAAATGAATGAAATCATGTTCTTTGCAGCAACAGGGCTGCAGCTGGAGACCATAATCCTAATCCAATTAAAGCAGGAACAGAAAACCAAATACTGCATGTTCTCACTTGTAAGTAGAAGCTAACCATTGACCACACTTAGAGATAAACATGAGAACAATAGACTTCTAGAGGGTGTACGGAGGGAGTGGGACTTGGGTTGAAAAACTACCTATTGGGCCCGGTGCAGTGGCTCATGCCTGTAATTCCAGCATTTTGGGAGGCCAAGGTGAATGGATTACTTAAGGGCAGAAATTCGAGACCAGCCTGCCTAACAAGGTGAAACCTCATCTCTACTAAAAATACAAAAATTAGCCAGACATGGTGGCAGGCACCTGTGATCCCAGCTACTTGGGAGACTGGAGCACGAGAATCACTTGAACCTGGGAGGTGGAGGTTGCAGTGAGCTAAGATCATGCCACTGTACTCCAGCCTGAGCAACAGAGTGAGACACCATCTCAAAATAAAAAGAAAAACTACCTGTTGGTTACTATGCTCACTACCTGGGTGCATATACCCACATATCAAACCTTTACATGTACCTCCTTTATTGAAAATAAAAATTGAACTTTAAAACAACAAATCCACCAAAAAAAAACTTCTTGCACCAGACACAGTGAATCACAGTGTATCCCAAAGCTCTACTCATTTACTCATGCAATATATGACCCAGCCAAATGTCTACATGCTTACATAGTGCTCTTATCCATAAAGTTTTATTCAATTGTTCATGCTCCAATCCCAAGACCATTACTTCTTTAACTCAGTTAGTATTTTTCACACAACCAACAATTGTTTACTATTCCCACATGAGTAAGAAGAAGCTGAAATAGAAATGTTTGAAGTCATTCTTTCCCCCTTGATAGGATAACAAGTTGACATCAATTAACTACTTTTATGTAATGCAGATTATTCATGAAGCCCTATCACTAATCTAAGCCCTAGAAAGATCAGATTATTTTTTTTCCCTCCAAGAGACCTTGGTTATTTAACAGTCAAGCAAGAGATTATGAATCCCTTGTTGCCAATTTAGTATCTCCGCTAAAGAAATAATTTAAGGCATATGCCCTGTTAGGTAGGTGGAAGATAACTGTTGTATGCCAAAGACATCATGTTTCCATCTTCAGTTATGTTTCTATTTTCAATCATGGAGTAAAGAAGTATGGCTAACATTCAAATTATTCAACTGAGCCGCTCCTTCTAACTCAATCCAATGGTATTTGTTCATTATTCCAAGTAGGAATGCTGAATAGGAACTATGTGAGAGCTACAACCTCACCCCTGTATGAAGCCGGCAAAGTTATTTTTCTTCTCTGTGACTTAATTTCCTCATCTGTAGAATAGATTGTTTTTAGCTCCAATATAATAAAGTTTGTAAAGTGCATTGTGCCTGGCCATACAAATACTTTAAAATGATTACACAAGTTCTCACTTAACATTGTTGGTAGATTCTTGGAAATTGTAACTTTAAGTGAAATGAGCCATCCACAGTGTGTCATGCCTGGAATCTCAGCACTTTGGGAGGCCAAGGTAGAAGGATCTCTTGAGCCCCAGAGTTAGAGATCAGCCTGTGTGACATAGTGAGACCTTGTCTCTAAAATAATAATAATAATAATAATTAGTTGGGCATCGTGCTGCATACCTATATTCGCAGATACTCAGGAAGCTGAAGCAGGATAATTCCTCGAGCCCAGGAGTCAGAGGCTGCAGTGAGCTATGATCGCACCACTACACTCCAGCCTGAGTGGCAGAGTGAGACCCTGTCTCAAAAATAAATAAGTGAAAGGAAATATAACAAAAATTTTTCTCTCATCAATATTATAATAAAACAATATTGAATGAAGCTATGTTATTTGAAGACATGCTTACTGTATGTAGTTTCACTTAAAGTCACTGTTTCCAAGAACCTACTGACAACATTAGTGAAGACTTACTACACTATCATTTATATGGAAAGTCTTTGTGTTCAACCCTACTGGTAGGCTTTGTAGAAATCAAAATCACAGACAAAATCCTCACACATGCCCACATCAAAATTAGAGACTTAAATGCTAAACCTACATGGTACACATTCTGAGTACTTTTGATCCTTAGAAGTGAGGGAGGTAATCCAGAATTTCATATCCAGCCAAACTAAGCTTCGTAAGTGAAGGAGAAATAAAATCCTTTACAGACAAGCAACTGCTGAGAGATTGTCACCACCAGGCCTGCCTTACAAGAGTTCCTGAAAGAAGCACTAAACATGGAAAGGAACAACTAGTACCAGCCACTGCAAAAGCATACCAAATTGTTAAGACCATCGACACTATGAAGAAACTGCATCAACTAATGGGCAAAACAAGCAGCTAGCATCAAAATGGCAGAATAA